>PVJC01049989.1:0-11961 GCA_004026665.1 Murina feae
CAATTTTCATATTACTCTTTTATTAGATAGGATAATTGACTGAAGCAAAAGTAACATATTGTGGGGTTTCTAACACATGTAAAAGTATAGAACAATAATAACACATAAGTTGAAAAGTGTTAAATGGCAGTATCTTCTGTAAGGTAGTTTAAGATTTGAGTAGGGATATAATATTTTTTTAAGGTAAACAAGCTGTGATAAGTTAAAGATGCATATTTTATATGCTAGAGTGTTGGTTAAGGGGAACGAAAAGTTTCTTAGCCAAAAACAAATAAATAACAGAGAAATTAAAAACAGAATAAATGCATACATGTACACATACATATATACGTAAAACAAACACCATCAAGAGTTATCCTACCAGGGAAATGTTCAGAAGGAAGTGTTTTGCTTGTAACACAGTGGGTAGATTTATTTGAAAATTGTGAATAAGGTTCTCTCTTCATTTTTAAACTCATTCTGCAAAAATGCATGAGTACTGCTACTTGCTGGATCATTGCAGCTACAGTAAGCCAAGTTCTAAGGCAGGGCATTACCTACTGCTGAGCTGGGGTAGCTCACACTGGTTTTCTCAGAAAAGAGTCACAATTTTAAGTTTTGTTTAAATTAAGCCTGGGAGTCTTCTGAAGTCAAAGCAGAACAAATAACATCATTGTACTTCAGGTTGCACTAGGGACTAGAGAGTTCTCTGATAATTAATTCCTGAATCTGGAAACTCTTTAAGGACTTGGATCATGCTTTTTCATCTGTCTTTCTAACATTTGACACATAGCAAATGCCAGCAAATGCTGGAGTAGATAGCTGGGAGTCATGATTGCATGATGCAGTTAAACTTTCTCACTGAGGTCCATTCCCATTCTTTCCATCACTATTTTGCATCGGCATTTAAGCTATTGAGAAATTCATTGGGTGGTGATCTTACTTGAGGGTTTATTTTAGCAAGATTGCTTTGTTATGGTCTGAATACTTGTGTCACTCCCCACCTCAATTTATATGCTGAAGCTATAACCCCCAGTGTGGCTGTATTTGGAGAAAGGATCTCTAAAGGAATAACTAAAAATGAGAGTGTAAGCATGGGGCCCTGACCCTATAGGATTAGTGTCCTTATGAGAAGAGACAATAGATTGTTACCTCTCTATCTCTATCTCCTGCCACCATCTCTTTCTGTCTCTGTACAGGTTAAGAAACATTTCCATATTTAAAACCTTTATCTCAAGGTAGTTTTCTTACATTATGAAAGAAAAATCATTGTTATTTATTTGTGTAATTCGATCTCCATAAAAGCCAAGAGCAGTTGAGCTTTTTCTAAGTGAGCCCACATAATAGCACAGTTTGGGTGGTCATACCTGAAGTGCTGCTTGTTTCCTTGGTCATCTCTAGACCCGTGCTCCTCACCTTCACTAGTGTGAATGAATGTCCCCTCCTGGAGATCCAACACCCTCCAGGAGACTGCTTTCAGTGCTAGTGCCTGATGAGAGGGTCAACTGACGGTCATTGGTTCCAAGTCAATGCCAACAAGAATCCCCAGTTTGGGAGGCAGCGAAGAAAACTTTATTCAGTGCAAACAACTCAGCAGTGATACCACATAGCTGTGAAAACAGCACAGCGTTGAGGGCCAGGCTTTCCTTCAGCTAGGCTGCTCTGTTCTGCTCCAGAAGACTGGAACGCAGCCTACACTGTTCAGTTTTTGGTGGAAAGTCTACTCTCTGAGCCACAGAGGAGATGGCTCATATGGACAGAAGTCCAGGTTCCTGGTTCCTGACTGGTCTGTCCTCATGCAAAAGAGGATGTGAAATCCTCGAAGGTTGATTGCTCCAAAAGGCACAGTACGGATTGGTTAGAAGAAAGCCACTCTGATTGGTTGGAGCTGCACAACTCTGATTGGATGGGGAAAGCCTCAGTCCTACTGGTTGAAATAAGATTCCAGGAAACCTTTATAAGGGATGGCTCAGCCGGCAGGAACACAGTGCAGGCTTCTCTGTGAAATGCAGTTTGCTTGAGAGGCTCAGTGCAGAAGTGGCCTCTCTTTTTGAATATCATAAAGCAGGTCTTTCTGCTCAGGGATAGGATTTTATGCTCGACCCTAACATGTAGCTGGTGCTGCGTAAGAGTGACCACAGCATGTCTGGACGCACTGGGTTCCTTCATATTGCAAGTGACATCCTCGTGTTCTGAAAGCCCTCTTATGGACGCATTAAGAAGTACAAGGCAAGAGCATACGTTAACCATTGTTCTATTGACTATGCAGATAGTGGGAAATAAAAGTTAGGAAGCTAATTAGTTTGCCAGGTCTGTTTTGTTTCACGCTCACATCCCAGAAGGCCTGTCCTCAGAGGTAGCGAGATGTCACAGTTTGCCCCAGATCTCAGTTGCTACCTACTAGTACATCAGCAGTAAGGGTTCAGCACACTGCTTAAAGAAAATAGCAATGTGGGAACGGGGTGTTCTGGAACTTTCTATTTGGCCACTATTCCGCACAGGAGCATGTGCCTCCATTGTGACTTCTCTGTATTGGAAGGCTAAAAAAAGAGTAAACACCTTTACTTTATTTTCTTTCCCCTTCCCATTTTTAACCCCCAAGTTTTGGCCCACAGTAAATTATTTTGCAGAAAATAAAGCCTGTGCAAACCTGCCAGGAGAGAGAGAGATAGGTAGAATGCTAAGCAAGGGAGAGCACTTTTGAGTTGAGCTGGCAAAAGCCACTGTGCTTTCTGCAGGGGAGCAGATTAAAGCTGTCTAAACACTGCATTTCCCTACGGGGCCGACTATATGAGAGCCATTCAAGGTCCACTGCTCAGAGCAATGGAACTTCCCTACTCACCAGCCGGCCCCCCCATGGTCTTTATCAAATTCAAATGGCTTGTGCCCACCAGGACAGAAAGATACAGCTGTGCAAGCTGTCCAGGTATCCGGCTCTTAGATGCTGCTAGACTCTTTATGCATGCAACCATGGATTGGTAGCCCAGGATACAAATTATATTTTAATAATATCAGCAAGGTTTCAAGTAGACAGCCCAGGGTCCCCAGCTTTGGTGTTTGGACATGATTCTGGGCTTAGAATCCTGAGAGTTTCTGAAGTCCACGCTGCAGGTACAGCTCTGCTGAGATGACCCTCCTGGACATGGACTTGTCAGTGAGTGTGGGCTGCAGTGCAGGCTCAGTGCTGCACCCCACCCCCTGCACCCCTGGGAAAACAGTCTGCACTGGAGCTGGGGGCCAGTGACAGTGTACCCTGTCCAAGGGGAAGCACCAGCTTCCTGCTTGTACCTAGGACTGAGAGCTTTGCGGTGTCACCCCCTCAGCGACACCCTCCGACCCCTGGCTTGCCATATTTGGGGATCTCTGAAGGCCTGAAGAAGCCGTGATCAGTGCCTATCGTCTCTTTTTCTCCTTTGTTTCCTCCCATCTTTGCTGTTTCTCTGCACAGGGGTCCATGAGGAAGGACACGTTCCCGTGCTGGAAAGGGCACTGAAAACCCGCGTGGAGTCTGGGTGAAGGTGAAAGTTGTCAGGCTGTGAAAAATGGCATCCGTGCTGGCTGACCTGAAATAGGGCTGTAAAGTTCTACTCCTCACAAAGGCAAGATATATTATTGCTGGAACGCCATTATTCCGCTCCATCACTTTTAAACCTTGTTCCCATTATCTGCGAGTTAAATATAACCCTATGTAAAAACAGGAAGGACAGCACTGAGTTGTCCAGCGTAACAGCGCACACTTAAAACATAATAGAGCACTTGTTACTGTATTTTATGGAACGGAAACTCCAAGTGTAAAGATGTATTAAGGAAATATCTCAAAGTTATTAGGGAAGGATATTTACAATTACAGATTGCTTTATATTATGCTTTTATGAACATCTCAGGAAATGAAATAGCCCTCAGCTGTAGAGAGTGAAGAGGGAGGTAATTTTCCTTAATACGGGTGATAAAATTAATCTGATTGAAATCGCAAGCGATTATTTCTCAGAATACTGAGTGGCAGTACAATCACTTACACTCTTTTATATTTTTTTAGTCAAAGCTCGTGTAGATGAAAGCTAATTACAAAGTAGTGATGTGAAGCGCCAAGGAAATAGTTTGTATAGCGGAGAACCGGCCAGGCTAATTGGGGTTTGTGATTACATAGACTGTTGTTAAGGAGAATTAACTACCAGCAGTCTCTCCTGCAAAGCTTCTCATCAAGGCAGAGTAAAAATAGACACTGGGCCTGTTATTTATCTAATTATGCCCTGAATATTCTCACAAGCATGCTGCACACTCTCACACGGTTTGTTGTTCAAAACTTTTCTGCAGTGCGATTAGGATCAACCTGCCGAGCTGAGTTTTGGCGCTGGGCTCTCCCAGATCACTTTCCGGTGCCTTGGGGCCTCTGGAGCTGGGACCCAGCCGGGTGTTGCTCCGTGTGCTGGTAAAGGGGGTATGATAGGAGGGAGAGAGCCTGTTTAACAGCTGGATGGATGCCTAGAAACCGAGGTTCAACCTGCTTAGTCAGGCAACAGAAACTCCAGGAGAGCCTTGAGCCTTTGGTTAATAAAACATGCATTGACCAGAGTGTGTCTTGACCGACACAGAAGAACTAACTAGCTCTAGTGTGTGTGTTACTTGCTGTTGAGTTGGCTCCAACTCCTGGATGATGATGTCTACAGTGTGGCCCTGCTCAGCTCCTGTAGGCTCATTCATGCCTAAAGCTCCTTTTATGGAGCCAGTCTCGCTCGCATTTCATCTTCCTCTTATTCTGCTGCCTTCTATGTGGCCCAGCATGCTTTGTTTTCCAAAGAGCCCCCCTCCTCATGATGTGCCCCAGGCAGGAAAGCAGGAAAGCTTCGATTTTGTCATCTTTGCCTCCATCGACGTTCCAGGCTTAATTTGCTCTAGGACCCACTTGTTGGTCTTTCTGCGAGTTCAGAGAATCTGTAGAGCTTCCCTCCAGCACAGTCCTTAAAGGAGTCATTCATCCCGCCCCCTCCTCCCGCCATAAGCTTTTGTCACCGTCCAAGCTTTCTCATCTGTGCGTAGTAATTAGAAAGACTGGGGTGTGGATGATCTGAGTTTGGTCTCTAATGGCACATCTTTGCGCTAGGTGATCTTGTGATCTTATAATTCTTCCAGTGCTGCCCTTCGGAGCCTCAGCTGCTCTTGATTTCTTGGACGCAGTCTCTGAGTTGATGACTGAGCCAGCAAAATCTTTAATAATTTCGGTGTCCTTATTGTTTACATTAAAGTTGTGTATTTTTTTCTGCAGTTATCATTCTTGTCTTCTTGATGTGCAAAATGTAGCCCTGTTGGCACTTTCTTGTTTCACTTTTATCAGAAATAGTTTCAAACCATTGCTACTTTTGGCTAGCATGTTGACGTTATCTGCTTATCTTGTTGTTATTTCCTTCTCCAATTTTCACTCCCTTTTCCTCTGAGTCTAGCCCAGTTTTCATATGACATGTTCTGCCCTCAGGTTAAACAGGCAGAGAGACACAGCACTCTGTCTCACACCTTTGCAGGAATCTGTTCTGTCCCTCCATGTTGTGTCCTGACACTTGTTTTTGTCCACAATAGCATTTGGCACCAGGACAATCAGCGACCACCTGTTTAATCACTATTTCTGGAATTTCAGGTAGGACACTAGGAACTGCTGGCAGGAACTCAGGCAGAAGTCCTGTCACATCCTCATCATTATGTTTTTATCTGTTTTCCGACCACTCTGAGAATCCCTCAGTTCTTTCTTTCACCACCAGTGTTTTCACTGCCATTCATGTCAGCTCCCTTTCAGTCATGCATTCCTTTATTTAACATTTGTCAAGTGCCTCCTGCCTGGGCAGCCCCAAAACTAGGAGAAAAGCACCATCACTCTCCTTTCTGAGGTTCCAGGGATCTCAGTTGTCCCCTCGCCCCTCCTGCTCCTGCTCCACTTCTCTCTGGGCTTCAGCGGTGAGTGTGACTGCAGGTAACGTGAGCAAGTGGGAAAGGCACAGGGGGCCTGAGAAGTAGCCTCCAGGACAAAGCTGTATGCATCTGAAGCAGCTGGAAAGGCATTGCCTTAAGAACAGCATTCTCACAGGCATTTCCTGGAATAATTCTGCAGCATATGAAATGCTGATTCATTGACAAGGTGATATTTTCTGAAGACAGGTGTCTTCTGGAAACCCTGTGTGAATGATGACACGCAGTTCTTCTGGACGTGCTCAGCGCCATCCTGCTATGCTGCTACTTCTCGGTGCTCAAACAAAATGTAATAGTTTCATGAGTTCCTTTAACAGACCTAAGACCCACCAGTAGCAACATCAGTAAAACAACTTAGAGACTTCAGCTCTGGCTTATTTGCTTACATTTTTTTTCTTGCTCATCTGTCTTCTTTTGGTTTAATCTTCATCATTAAAATGGCCGAGCTGCTGTGGGAAATTATGCCTGGGGCTGAGTGTGAATGTGGTGGACAGTAGGGAGCAGAGAGCAGAGGGGTTGCACCCCATTTGTTCTCGTTAGCATCTGAGGATGCTCTTGCGTGGATAGATGTATCTAGTTCCAGGACGGAATTTCCTGTAGTATTATGATTATTAACAGTCTGCTACGACCAGTCTGCCAGGCAGCAGTCTGGGGATGATATCTACCTATGTGAAAAAAGAAGATAAAATTATATTCTATGGGTGTATGCAAATTACGAGGGTCTGGACTTCGACTCCAATAATTCTTGCATGTGCCTCATTTTTGTCCACCTCGAATGACAGGTACTGAAAATTAAATAGTTTTCAATAAAAATTCTATAACCTGAAACCAATCCCCACTGAATAATTAGAATATCTCACCCATAAAAGGTAATCAGTGTCTTCCATTTCTTCAGAAGGCTCTTTGCCTGATCAGCACTGATGGAGCTCGGTCAGATTAGATCTTTAATTCTGAGAGAGACATAATACTCCCCCTATGCAGAGGCTGTCATCGTTCCGAGGATCAGCCTGTGCTCAGGCTCGAATAAGAGGGGAAACACAAGGAGGCGGTGGTCTCTGCATTATTTAGACGCACAAGGAAGAAGCGCTGGCTTTCTGGATGCAAACAGGCTTCATCTAACTCACGAAGATGAGCCTCCTTTGGTTTGCAATGTCTTGGTGCCACTTGGGGCATCGTGGGTCCTCAACTTCCCATCATCACTGCCTTTCCTATTAGTCAAATCAAAATGGTAACTTCCGGGGAAGAAATCCTAGCATCACTCCACTTGCTAGCATTGTGGGGAGAAAGCGTAGGATTTGGGGGTGAGAGATTGGGACTCAGATTCTTGTGGCCCCTTGCTGGCTCTCTGGACAGGAAATTACTGTCTCTGGCTCTTGTTTTACCACCTGCCAAAGGCTGATGGCAACGACCTTTCCATGGGTCACCTATATCCATCTGCATAGCAAGGGCAGGTCCTCTTTGTTCTGCTTTGCTGGGAGCTTGGGGCCCTTAGACCACACGGTGAAACCTCCTCAAAGTTTTATTCCTTAAATACAGGCAGGACAGGTTGATGGTAACGGGTACACAAGGAAAGGCATTTAGAAGTGAAACCCCTATCAGAAATTATGGAAAAAAACAGACATTTTTAACAAAGAGAGAGGAGATACTGGAAATTTAAGTTAGTCAAATGTACGATCTGTGAATTCCCCAAATTGTCAGCATAGCAATAAGTAACAGTAGTTTGGTTCCAATTTTCTGTAATTTATTTATAATCTGAAGAGGCCCCTGTCCCTTGTCAAAAAAATCTACAAATCATTCCTAAAACACAAATAATAGTCACATTAAGAGGAATAAATTATAACACTGACATGTGTCCTTGGGCTGGAAACAAGGAAACTATGTAAAATTGGAGCTGCGCTCTACCAAAATATGGCCTAATGATACATTTTAAAATAATTACGTGTAGTTAACGATTCTTCTCAGATAATTTATTGAACTTGGTCCCAAGACTATCTAGCTTGCCTGCTCTCTGGGTATTTCTATTTCAGGGGATTTTGACATTGACATCATTTTTTTTTCTGCCCACAAGGTGGGGGGAGATGTAAAAGTCAGGATTTGCTCATAGAATTAGGTAAAATAGAAACTCAGCCCATACATCCAAATAAGTACACATTTTTGTAAGTGTGAAATAAAAACAAATATTTAACATCTTGATTAAATCTCTGGCCAATATTATATAGAATGTATTGTAATCTGTAAGTATTTTAAGTTCAGTGTTGCTAGATTCACTGATAATTATTAGTGAATAATTATCTAAATATATTACTCCTAAATATTGATGTGACATCTCAAGGTTAATCATTTATGTTATAATATTTCACAATTTTATACAAATCCAATTTAATGTGCTCTTCTCAGGCTACTTGCAATTTCAAAAATTGGAATTTAAGATTAAGAGTAGCTGAGTTGGAAATAGATGGTTACATTGTCCTTTATGTAAACAAAAGGTGTTATTTAAACCAAGAGAATGAAAGTAACTCTTCTTATAACTACACTAGAGGCCTGGTGCACAAATTCGTGTACCAGGGGTCCCTCAGCATGGCCTACGGGGATTGGGCTGAAACCAGCAGTCCACTGCCACTTGCCACTCCTGCCTGCCGCTGCTCTTGCTCATCCTGGCCCTACTGCACCTGCTGGGGGCTCACACCCAGTCAGTCCTGATTGGGAGATGCTCACGCCACAGCAGAGCTTGCTATCCCTGAGCCCTGCCTCTGGCACCTGTCCTGAATGGGGTGGGGAGGGGCCTGGATGTGATCAGCCCTCCAGGTGGGTGGTGGGACACCCTTGCTGGCCTGAAATCTGGATCCATCCTGCTGACATTTGTGCCAGTTGTCGGGAGCCACCTGGAGGCTGCTTTCATATAGTTTCTTCCTTGCAGAGGGTCTAGGGAGGGGAAGCAGCCACGGTGCCTGAGGCGTACTTCCAGGAGGCTGGTGGTGCTGTCAGGATTCTGCTGGCAGAACTGATCCATTGGTGCCTGGCTCATTCTCCAAAGATTGGACCTGAAGGACTATTGAGGGAGGGAGGAGCTGCCCCTGGGTTGGTGGGCCACTGGGATGGGTCAGTCAGCAGAGTGGCACTCCTGCTGTGGGAGCACACTGACCACCAGGGGGCAGCTCCTGCATTGAGCGTCTGCCCTCTGGAGGTCAGTGCATGTCATAGTGACTGGTCGACTAGTCATTTGGTCACTTAGACTTTTATATATATAGATATTTTCTGACCATCCAAGCAGGAGAATCTACTACCATGGCTGAAAGAAATTATGTAATAAATATTTTTAATCAAAGATTTCTTGCTCTTATTATATACTAATTTCTACAGAAATTATATCTAGAGAGTAAACATGCTGGATTTAAAGTTTTCTAATAGGAGAACCAAGATGATGGCATGAGGTATATACCTAAATGTGCAGCCTCCACAACTACATTATAAGAATGCAACTATATGGATAAATGACCATCCTCCAGAACCAAGGGGGAGGAAGCTTTACAACTACAAAGCAAGAGAAGGAGTGCTTGGAGACTGAGTAGAAGCTCCCGGTGCCAAAACAGAGGTACTGACGCACTGAACAGAGGTGACGGTGCGGCAGTGAGGCAGCACGGGGGCGCGGGTGAAAGGGTGGCGGCAGCTGTGCTCGGGTCTGTGGCTTGGAAGGAGATTATAAACCTCAGGGCTGCCCTGAATGCAACGCGGGCTGTAGGGCAATGGGGTGGAAGACCAGTGGTGTTCTAGCAGTGCTGTTCGCAGCAACAATGACACGGAGATTCCGGGTTTCAGATGCGCGCAGACCCCAGGGCTTGGAGAAACCAAACCCAGGAGAAACTATGGCATCAGTGGAGGGGCAGCCATTGCTCCACCCTAGTGATTCTGAGACCCCGCCTCACCTCACCTACAACCCCGCCCAAGCTGTGCACCTGCAAGCCTGCAGCATAACCTAAGGGTCTGCAGCTGGGACAGAACTCCAAAAGATCCAAACCCCAAACAACGAGGAGAAAGGCCTGCAGGTCATTTCCTCCCAGTGATACCTCCCAGTGGTAACTGCAACAACACTGTGCACCCAGCCTTCAAAGGCGTACAACAAGAGTGTCCACCCCAGGTGATTGGGGAGGCTGAATCACTGGGCCCTATACACAGAAAGCCAAAATGCAGAGACTAAGAAGCAGATCACAAATGACAGAAATGGAGGAATGCAAACGACTGGATATAGAGTTCAAAACCACAGTTATAAGACTTTTCAAGAATATTCTAGAGACTGCCGATAAATTTAGTGAGACCCTTGAGCATATGAAAAAGGACCAGCTAGAAATTAAGCATACACTGACTGAAATAAAGAAGAATATACAGAGATCCAACAGCAGACAAGAGGATCGCAAGAATCAAGTCAAAGACAAGAAATATGAAGAAGCAAAACCCACCCAACCAGAAAAGCCAAAAGAAAAAAGAATAAAAAAATATGAAGATAGTGTAAGGAGTCTCTGGGACAACTTCAAGTGTACCAACATCAGAATTATAGGGGTGTCAGAAGAAGAGCAAGAGCAAGGTATTGAAAACCTATTTGAAGAAATAATGACAGAAAACTTCCCCCACCTGGTGAAAGAAATAGACTTCAAAGTCCAGGAAGCACAGAGAATCCCAAACAAAAGGAACCCAAGAAGGACCACACCAAGACATATCATAATCAAAATACCAAGAGCAAAAGACAAGGAAAGAATCTTAAAAGTAGCAAGAGAAAAGCAGTCAGTTACCTACAAGGGGAGACCCATACAACTGTCAGCTAATTTCTCAACAGAAACTTTGCAAGCCAGAAGGGAGTGGCAAGAAATATTCAAAGTGATGAATAGCAAGAACCTACAGCCAAAATTACTTTACCCAGCAAAGCTATCGTTCAGAATTGAGGGTCGGATAAAGACCTTCACAGACAAGAAAAAGCTAAAAGAGTTCATCACCACCCAACCAGTATTATATGAAATGCTGAAAGGTATCCTTTGAGAAGAAGATGAAGAAAAAGTAAAGATAAAAATTATGAACAACAAATACATATCTGTCAACAAGTGAACCTAAAAATCAAGTGAATAAAAAATCTGATGAACAGAATAAACTGGTGAATAGAATAGAATCAGAGGCATAGAAAGGGAGTGGACTGACAATTTTCGGGGGTTAAGGGTGTTGGGGGTGTGTGAAGAGAATGGACAATAATCGTACACCTATGGATGAGGACAGTGGGGGGGAGGCAAGGACAGAGGGTGGGATGGGAACTGGGAGGAGGGGAGCTATGGGGGGAAAAAGAGGAATAACTGTAATAATCTGGACAATAAAGATAAAAAAATAAAGTTTTCTAATATATTATAGATTTTAAAGAGTTGAATAGAAAGGCTTTATCCATTGAATGTATTCCTATACACTGATCTATGTAGAAAGGAATATTTTAAAATAAGGAATTATATCATGTACATGCATTTCATATAACCTATGACATTGACTGTGGTATAGTACGCAGATAATATTTATATTTTCCTTAAAGTTTGAATTTATATAATAATATAGAAATATCTTTAAAAACCTTTGTAAGTAACATGAGAGAATCCTGATAAAATACCCTGTCTACATATTTTACATAGAGGTTAGTAAAATGTGTGTTACATAACTCCTGTGTTTTAAAAGTATACATAAGTTGATAAATAAGTAATAAATCATGTAGTAGTGGGTAACATAGTTTGATTTGCAATTCTTAAGTAGTTACCTCAAGTGTTCTTACTTCAAAATTTTTAATTATATTTCATATTTGAAAAATATATACTTGAAAATTAGCAGCACATGACAATATTCTCATTGAGAGGCATTTAACACTGAGATAAATGTGTTGACTTAGACTTGTTTTTACTGAGTCCCATTAAAAGTCTCCTATTTAAAAAAATTATATGAGGAAGTTTAAACTTCTAATTGATCATGCCCTGCCTAGTGCCTGATGTCTAGGTTGGACCCTGAAAA
>PVJC01049990.1:0-11958 GCA_004026665.1 Murina feae
CCCTCCCCTGCATGTTGTTCTCTTTTTTGAGCTGTGGCCAGGGCTGGGTGCGGCCTGCCTCCCAAGCTTGCCTACTGCCCATCTTCCTCCAGCCACCAGAAAGCAGGGAAAACCCCGCCTTGTGGTCAGGCCAGCCTTTTCCTGCTCCCTGATCCCCGGAAGGGACCTGGGAAGTCACCAAGCAGGCCGCCAACTCTTTCCCACTCACCCGTCCCCTGCTGCCTTCCTTTCCCACTTCCCGGTGCCTCCAAGGGGTCTGGGGAGCTGCCAAGCAGGACCCCAGCCCCTGCAGCCTTGCTTTCCCGCTCCCCGGTGCCCCTCAAAGGGCCTGGGCAGCCACCAAGCAGGCCGAGACCCCCCCTGCCGCCTCTTTCCCACTCACGGGTCCTGGGTCCTGCGCTGTCCCACCCTGCAGCCGCTCTGTGCACTCGGGAGGTCCCTCAGCCCAGCCTGTGTCCTCTCGCAGTCTGGGAGCCCTCGGGGGATGTCCACCTGCTGGCGTGCCTGACCAGCCTGGGTGAGGGGCTTTAAAGCTGCCCACAGCTCCCATTGACCCAACGTCCCAGCAAGGCTGGCTGGACGCAGGTTTCTGGAGTTTTTTCTCCTATAATTGATACTGTCCTTGAAGGCCTGGGGTTATCTTCTATAATTGATACACTGTTCCTTTAAGGCGGCCTTCTAACTAACTGAAGCCTCCTCTGCTTCACCTCGCAGCAGTGTCTATAATGAAACAATTGTTACTTTTACTGGTTAGGCCGGAGCTGCTCTTTCCTTCAGCTCCGGAGGATTCTATGATTGTTACATTGTTTCAAATGTTTCAAATCTGTGTTTTGCTAGAGGCAGTTTAATCGGAGCTGAGCTGAGCGGGCGCAGCTTCACTTTCGATCCTGCCGCAATGGAAAGGGCTGTTTACTCAGGTCCGTGAGTGGCGGCCGCCATGTTGGCTGGGCTAATTTACATACAGCCGCTCTGATTGGCTGGTGGGCGTGGCTTACCCATCTCGGAGAAACGGTTAATTTTAATATTTCGCTTTTATAGAGTAGATAATGTTTATGACAACTTCCAATTATCTTGTAATTACCGGACATTTCCAGAAAATCATTTAATCTAAGTGTTGATATTTTGAGGGAGATAATCCTGATAGCATTCAAAAAAAATGTTTCCCAAATAATATAATCAAACTAATGAATTGTAACTAAACTTTCAATACCTTCAATATAATCGAAAGAGAATTCCTGAGAATCTAGAGGTGTTAACACCAACTATAATAGTGGACAAACCATAGTCACTATAGATGTTTCTTTCACCAGTCAAATAAAAGATTGTGACTAGATCACTACAAAGACCTTTCAACTTTTAAGCTGTAACTATTAAGTCTGCACAAATTTGCTTCAAAAAGTCCTGATAAAAGATTAAATAATCCAGTGTACACTACTTTATATAGAGCTCAACTTAGTATTTTTTATCTTGTGACTCTTTCCTCTTCTCACAGCTGAAAGGATGCAAGGTTGGTCCAGTAAAATGACCAGCAGAAAACATCAACTATGCCAATCAAAGTCCACTCTGGGAAATTTAAACCAAAACAACTAGAGTTAGCAGGAAAAGTTGAGCTGAAAAGACATACACATTCAGGGATAAGGTAGTCATTAAGAACCATGTACAATTTGATATTGAAACCATCAGTTTAAAAAACGAATGGATTACATATCAAAAAACAAGGACAAGTTCATGAGAAAACAAGTATATAAAATCCCCAAGGAAAGGCAGTCTCAATTCTACCAGCTTTTTAGTTCCAATCACTCTGAAGCCCACTTGCCCTTCCTTGATGGTGCATCATGTATCCTGAAATAAAACTTGTTTTTAACTTTAGTTCATTTGTCCCTTGCCTTGACTAGAACCATAACTGGAACAAAGATTGGGGATATTCAGAGCAGGGCTCAAAGTAAATGCAGAACTGGCCATGATATTTGAGTAGGGAATGCAATGAGGATGCAAGGACAGAAAGCTAGCAAAACAGGGTATTTAATACAGATACAGGTACTAAAGCAGCCATATGTGATCCCTTGGAACCCAAAATACATACCTAGATTGAATAATGCTTTGGAGCACTGAATAGCCAAATGCAGTTTTTTCAGCCTTAAATAAAGAATAGCACTGAGCAAGAATATGGTGCACCCGTCACTCTCATACACTCTTGAGTATAAAACCATATGGCTTTTCTGTAAAACAACTTGGTAATATGAATTAAGAGACTATAAAGAGCTTTAAGTACTTGAATCATGAAGTCTATTTCTAGGGCTCTAGGCTAAGAAAACATTCAGACATGCAGACAAATGTTACAACTAATACTAAAATAATTATTACAGCCTTTTTAAAATAATTTTAAAAATGGGAACCACCCAAACATCTCATTCTAGGGAAATTATGCTTTATCATGTCAAGTATACTGTCCATCTTACTCACAGACCTTTCCTGGCAAAACTGCTCCCGCTCAGTCCTTCTGAAAGAACAGTCCTTCTGAAAGGCAGACCACATGACTAACACCCACTGCAGAAAATTTCAAAGGCCAACAATTTCATACCAAAAACATTTGACTCCAAAGACCAAGAATTTCATATCAAAAACTATTGGAGAGCCAGCACAGATGGTGAAATTACCGAAGATATTACAGTGGCTAGTAAAAAATGCTTAAAGAAGTACACAGGTAAACACTCTCATATTAGTAATCTAAGCTTCCTTCTTAATCAATCTTAACTAATAAAAGCGTAATATTGAAATTAACTGTTTCTCCGGGATGGGGTAAGCCACGCCCACCAGCCAATCAGAGTGGCTATATGCAAAATACCCCAGCCAACATGGAGGCCGCCACTCACGGACCTGAGTAAACGGCAGCTTCCATTGCAGCAGGAGGAAAGTGAAATTGCCGCCCGCTCCACTCCGTTATCCTGGCTCAACCAAAACACATTTTTGCAACAAAATAACAATCATAGAATCCTCACGAGCTGAAGGAAACAGCAGGCCTGGCTTGAGTCTAAGAATAACATTGTTGCATTATAGACTCTGCGAGGCCGGCTTAAAGAAACAGTACATCAATTATAGAAGATAAACAAACCCCAGAAACCTGCATCCAGCCAGCCTTTCTGGGACATTGGGTCAATGGGAGCTGTGGGCAGCCTGAAAGCGCCAATCAGCCCGTCACCCACGCTGGCCACAACCCAGTTGGGTGAGGGACGTTCCTGGGGGGCTTGGCCAGACTGCAAACAGCCATCAGCCCCTCACCCAGGCTAGTCAGGCACGCCAGCAGGTGGACATCCCCAGAGGGGTCCCAGACTGTGAGAGGACACAGGCCGAGCTGAGGGACCTCCCGAGTGCACAGAGCAGCTGCAGGGCGGAACAGCGCAGGACCCAGGACCGGTGAGCAGGAAAGAGGCAGTGGGGGTTGGGGCCCGCTTGGCGGATTCCCAGGCTGTTTGCAGGGCACGGGGGAGTGGGAAAGCAAGGCAGCAGGGTACCGGTGAGTGGAAAAGGGCAGCAGGGGCGTCTCAGCCTGCTTGGCGGCTGCCCAGGCCCTTTGCGGGGCACCAGGGAGCAGGAAAGCAGGGCTGCAGGGGCCGGGGTCCTGCTTGGCGGCTCCCCAGACCCCTTGGCGGCACCAGGGAGTGGGAAAGGAAGGCAGCAGGGGACTGGTGAGTGGGAAAGAGTCGGCAGCCTGCTTGGCAGCTCCCCAGGCCCTTTGGGGGGCACTGGGGAGCGGGAAAGCAAGCTCTTGGGGGCTGGGAGCCTGCTTGGCAGCTCCCCAGGTCCCTTCCTGGGATCAAGGAGCAGGAAAAGGCTGGCCTGACCACGAGGCGGGGTTTTCCCTGCTTTCTGGTGGCTGGAGGAAGATGGGCAGTAGGCAAGCTTGGGAGGCAGGCAGCACCCAGCCCTGGCCACAGTTCAAAAAAAGAGAACAACATGCAGGGGAGGGCAAGAGTCTGAGAGATCAACATAGAGGGGGTGCCTGCTCCAAGCCTCCACGGTGTGCCTGGGGGCAGGCCCCCAGCAGGTAGAGACACACAGGAGGACTGCTCCAAGCCTCAGATGCGGCTGGGGGCAGGTCCCCAGTGGTCACACACACACACACACACACACACAAAAGGCGCCTGGCAGACTGGGGCCATCATAGGACATCCACTGAGGGGTTCCAGACTGTGAGAGGGGGCAGGCTGGGCTGAGGGACCCCCACCCCTCCCCCCGCCCGTGCACGAATTTTGTGCACCGGGCCTCTAGTTAGAAAAGAAGAACAAAGCAAATCCAAAGCATGCAAAAACAAAGAAATCATAAAAATCCAAAAGAAATCAATGAAATTGAATAAATCAATGAAATTGAAAACAAAAACAAGAGAAAATATAAATGAAATAAAAATTTGGTTCTTTGAAAAAATTAATAAAATGTATAAACTTCTTGCACGACAAAGACAAAAACACAAAATACCAACATAAACAATAAAGGAGAAAACATCAGTACTAATCTTGTGGGCATTAAAATGATAATAAGTAATGAAATACTATAAACAAATATGACTACAAAATGGATTTAAAAGATTAATGCCTCCAAAACAGAAACTATAAAAACAAACAGAAGATGAAATATATTACCTAAATAGTCCTTTAACTATTAAAGAAATGAAGTCTCTCTGTCTCCCTCTTCCTCTCTCTCCAGAATCAATAAAAACATATTTAAATTAAAGAACAATCTAATCTAATAAAAGAGTAGTATGCTAATTGCATCACTCCGCTACACCCAAGCCACACCCACCATTCAATCAGAGCAACTATATGCAAATTAACCAAACAAAGATGGCAGCTGGTAGCCATAGAGCTAGAGCAAGCAGGAGGCTTCCTTGCCCCGGCGATGGAGGAAGCTGCCCATCTAGGCTGGCTGTGGCCTCCACTCAAGGCAACAAAGTTTCAATTATATAAGATAAATAAACCCCAGATACCTGCTTCCAGCCAGCCTTGCAGGGATATTGGGTCACTGGGGGCTGTGGCCAGCATGCAAACAGCCATTAGCCCCTCACACAGGATGGCCCCACCCTCATTGGGTGAGGGTCCCTACTGGGGAGCTTGGCCAGTCTGCAAACAGCCATTAGCCCCTCACCCAGGCTGGCCAGGCACGCCAGCAGGGACCCCCACCCTGAAGGGACTGTGGCCAGCCTGCAAACAGCCATCAGCCACTCACCCACACTGGCCAGGCACCCCAGCAGGAACTCCACCCCATCCGGGACACCCTTCAGGGCAAATCAGCCGGCCCCCACCCATGCACCAGGCCTCTATCCTTTATAATAAAAGGGTAATATGCAAATTGACCCTAACAGCAAAATGACTGGTCACTATGACACACACTGACCACCAAGGGGCAGACAATCAATGCAGAAGCTGCCCCTTGTAGTCAGTGCACTCCCACAGGGGGAGCTCTGCTCAGCCACAAGCCAGGCTGATGGCTGCCAGTATAGCGGTGGTGGTGGAAGCCACTCCCACCTCCTCATCAGCACTAAGGATGTCCAACTGCAACTTAGGCCTGCTCCCCGCTGGCAAGTGGACATCCCTGGAGGGCACTCGGGCTGCCAGAGTGATGTCTGACTGCCAGCTTAGGCCCGATCGCCCAGGGAGCAGGCCTAAGCCAGAAAGTGGACATCCCCCGAGGGATCCCAGACTGTGAGAAGGAAAGGCCGGGCTGAGAGACCCCACCCCCACAAGTGCACAAATATTTATGCACTGGGCCTCTAGTAATAATATAGTAAGTATACAAACCAGTAACATAGTTGATTGTCATTTTCAAGTATTATGTACTGTACATAATTGTATGTGCTATATACTTTATACAACTGGCAGCACAGATTTGTTTGCACCAGCATCACCATAAACATATAACATGCTGCACTACAAAGTTAGGACACTACAACATCACTAGACAATAGCAATTTTTCAGCACCATGATAATCTTGTGGGGCAACCTTTGTATATGCAATCTGTTGATGCAGTGCATGACAATATTAGTCTCATGAGGTCAAAGGGGCTGAGGCAATAGTTGAAGAGATATAAGCTGAAAATTTTCCAGATTTGATGAAATATATCAATTCACAGATTAAAAATCTCAAAAGTCCAAAACAGGACTGAAAAAAGAATATACACCCCTGGACATAACATAGTAAAACTCCAAAAAGACGAAGAAAAAAATCTTAAAAGCAGCTAGATTTTAAAAAATACAACTTTTAAGGAACAGGCTGGCAAGTGACTTCTCAACAGAAATAGTAAAGGCCAGAAGACAGAGGACTGATATCAACAAGGTGCTGCAAAGAAAATATTGCCATCCTCGACTTACAAAGACATCTTTCAAAAATGAAACAAAAACATTTTCAAACTAACAAAAGGTGGCATTAAAACGCCAGCATATCCATACCAAAAGAAATTCTAATGGTTCTCCAGGAAGAAAATAATCCCAAATTGTGTGTGAGAGATGCAGAAAGGGATGAAAACAAATAGTACATATGTAAGTAAATCTAAATAACCATTGTTTGTGTAAAATAATAATGTCTTATAGGGTTTATGAGTATAAACAAATTATCACAGGAGGGTAGATTATAAGCAGGAAGAGGGTAAAACACATTGCAAAGTGTCTGCAAAAATATAAATTCTCATCAAACTTTAGTAAATCATATGGTAACTGCAGAATGCATGTTGTAATTTCTAGGGTACAAACACACCACTAAATTATAAGTTAGTGATTTAAAAAATATCTGTATGGTATGAAGTTATGGAAGTAGACCCTAAGAATATAAAACATACATAAATGCACATATAGAAAAAAAAATGGAATGAGCTAAGCATTTATCCAGTAAGTTACAAGAGAAACAGCAAAATTAATCCAAACTAGAGGCCCGATGCATGAAAATTTGTGCACTCGGTGGCGGGGAGGGGCCTCAGCCCAGCCTGTGCCCTCTCAGTCTGGGACCCCTCAGGGGATGTCCACCTGCTGGCTGCTGGCTTAGGCCCGCTCCCCGGGCAATCAGGCCTAAGCTGGTAGTCAGACATCACTCTGGCAGCCCAAGAGCCCTCCAAGGATGTCCACTTGCCAGCGGGGAGCAGGCCTAAACTGCAGTCGGACATCCTTAGCACTGCAGAGGAGGCAGGAGAGGCTCCCACCACCATTGCTATACTGGCAGCCATCAACCTGGCTTGTGGCTAAGCAGAGCTCCCTCTGTGAGAGTGCACTAACCACCAGGGGGCAGTTCCTGCATTGAGCATCTGCCCCCTGGTGGTCATTGTGTGTCATAGTGACCAGTCATTCCCAGTCGTTCTGCTGTTAGGGTCAATTTGCATATTACCCTTTTATTATATAAGATAATATAGAAAGAAAACAATAATTAAGAACAGAAGCTAATAAAATAGAAAATAAATGCATAATATAGAGAACAGTCAGAAGTAGGTTATTTTAAAAGACTTATAAAGTTAATAAACTTCTATTTAAGAAAATGAGAGGCACAAATAACCAAGAGCAGTAATGAGAAAAGAAGCAACACAACAGATGCTTCAGATCTTTAAAAAAATAGTAGTAAGAGATTGCTGTGAACAATTTAAACTAATAAATTTGGAAATCTCTGCAAAAGAATAAATTCTTAGAAAAACAATGACCCAAAATTCATTACGGAAAAAAGTAGAGATAAGCATTCTCAAACTGGTAATAAAAGCCTCCTCAAGCCCTCGGTCTAGTTTACCAAAATGCTAAGAGGGATTACCTCTGGATTGTACCATAACAGTGATTTTTATCTTTCTTCTACATTTTCCAAATGATCTACAAGAGCATATGTTACTTTTTTAAATTTTAAGGGGACAAAAAGGATTGGGAGAAGGGAAGTAAACAGATTGGGAGCCTTGGGTTCTAGTTTTAATTCAGCCACAGGTCTAGCTATGTGACTTTGATTAAACTCTTTAATGCCTAAATATAAAATTTCTTTAGTAGATGTAATTTGTAAAGCATTTCATTTCATATACCAATTTAACATAAAGGTAGAAATTAATCTTACCACTCCAAAACACACACACACACACACACACACACACACACAAACTGTCTTGTTTCTATATACCAACCACATACAAATGGCACTATTACTAAATACTGCCAGAAGGCGGGAAGGTCAGGGGGGGAAAAAATGAAGACTTATTTAACACTCTTTGTAATACTTTAAGCAATAAAACAAAATAAATAAATAAATAAATAAATAAATAAATAAATAAATACTGCCAGAAAGGGCTCAAGTTCAATTATCCTATAACAAAATCATCACTTTGATAGATGACCCCAATTTCACTAGTTTATAGCTTATGACACACCATGGCGTCTTGTACAACAGTGCACATTTAATAGCTGATTTTCTAACACAATGCCTAGGCACTCAAATATTTTCTACTAAAGGATAACCAAGTACTTATGCTAATCAAAATTCTACTGGGAAATGGAAACTTTCCTTATATCAACATTGTTTTAATTGTGAGTTTAGAATGCAAATATTACATTAATAAATTTTAATTGATTTTTTTTTGAGAGAGAGAGAGAGAAGAAAAATATCAATTTTTATATGCACCCTGACCAAGGATTGAACCCACAACCTTGGTAAATGGGAACAATGCTCTAACCAACTGAACTACCCAGCCAGGGCTTACATTATTAATGTTTTTAAAAAATGAGTTCCTTAGGGTTTTGGTTCTTAAAAGCCAAATTAGCTTTTGATTATACCTATGTAAAAATTTTTCCAGCATAAAATTATTCTAGCCATATTTGAATGTTCCATTGGTATATTATTAAAATTACTTTCCCAAGAGAATCTTGCTTCTATCCAAGAATACTCCTTTGGCTAACTTTAGTTTACTGCCAAGTGGGAAAGTCACCTTAATCATATCTTTGTCAGGCTCCTCAATTTTCATTTCCAGGCCAAACTCAGCTGACTGTTAAAACATTTGTAACTGTATTTTAACAGAATCATTCTAGCTACTATAACTCTTAAAATACAGAATCACTACACTCTAGGTATTAATCTCCAATTTTTCATGCACTGAAGTCTTTCCAAATCATAATTGAGGAAAATTTGATAACTGCTATACCATATAGCCTAGGTGTGTAGTAGCTATACCATCTAGGTTTGTGTAAGTATACTATACTAGTGGCCCGTTGCACGAAGATTTGCGCAATAGGCCTTCCTTCCCCTGGCTGCCAGCACCGGTTTTCCTTTGGCAGCCGGAACCCAGGCCTTTGGGCCAGCTGCAGCAGCGAGGCTTGGGTTCTCCGCTCTGGCTGCTCCCACCCCCTCCTTTTTCTTTTTTTCTAGCTACTCAAGCAGAGCCCAGGCCCCCAGTCACTCCTTCAGCGGAGCCCAGGGCCAGCAGGAAGCTTGGCTTCCTCCATCGCCAGGAGCAACCCAAGCCTCCTGCTTGCTCCAGCTCCATGGCCACTGCCATCTTCAGTCATCTTCGCTCCGTGCCTGCATATGCAAATTAACTGCCATCTTTGTTGGGTTAATTTGCACAGTCACTCTGATTGGCTGATGGGTGTAGCAGAGTGGCAGAGTGAAGGAGTGATGGTTAATTTGCATGTTTCTCTTTTATCAGATGATGTTCACACAATGGTGAAATCATAAAGACACATTTCTCAGAATGTCCCTGTCATTAAGTGGCATGTAACTATATTTTATTTTATTTTAATTTTATTGATTTTTTTACAGAGAGGAAGGTAGAGGAATAGAGAGTTAGAAACATCGATCAGCTGCCTCCTGCACATCTCCTACTAGGGATGTGCCCACAACCAAGGTACATGCCCTTGGCCGGAATCGAACCTGGGACCTTTCAGTCCACAGGCTGACGCTCTATCCACCGAGCCAAAACAGCCAGGGCTTTTTCTTTTCTTTTCGTAACTATATTTTAACAGAATCATTCTAGCTACTATGTTGAGAATAAATTGAAAGATAAAACCACCATATTCCTGGAGATGATGGTGTTTGGGACAGAGTGGTAGCAGTAAAAGCCCTAGCTGGTTGGCTCAGTGCACAGAGCATCAGCCAGGTTCCTAGTTTGATTCCAGTCAAGAGCACATGCCTGGGTTGCAAGCTCAATCCCCAGGAGGGGGCATGCAGTAGGCAGCTGATCAATGATTCTCTCATTATTGATGTTTCTCTCCCTGTCTCCCTATCTCTCCCCCTGTCTCTCTCCCTGTCCCTGTCTCCCTCTCCTTCTCTCTCTCTCTCTCTCTCTCTCTCTCTCTCTCTCTCTCTCTCCCCCTTATCTCTCTGAAATCAACTTAAAGAAATAAAATAAAAAAACAAACAGAGTGGTAGCAGAACAAATGATAAGAACTGGTCAGATTCTGGATATATTTTGCAGGTAGAGCCAACATAATTTGCCAATATTACATACTAGAGGCCCAGTGCACAAAATTCATGCATTGGGCGGAGGGTGTCCCTCAGCCCAGCCTGTGCACCTCTTGCAGTCCGAGACCCTTCGCTCCTTACCGCCCGTCTGCTCGCTGCTCCTTACCACTGGGTTCACTGCTCCTTAGTGCTGCTGCAGAGGTGGGAGAGGCTCCCACCACCGCCACTGCACTCGCCAGCTGTGAGTCTGGCTTCTGGCTGAGCAGCGCTTCCCCTGTGGGACGCACTGACCACCAAGGGGTAGCTCCTCTGTTGAGCGTCTGCCTCCTGGTGGTCAGTGAACATCATAGTGACCAGTCATTCCGCCAATCATTCTGCCATTTGATTTATTTGCATATGAGGGTTTTATTATATAGGATAAGGTGAAAACTTTAAAATAGTGAAAGATTCCAAGGGAACTGAAAAAACTGAAGTAGCCATTTAATGGTTTAGGAAAGGCTGGAGGAGAATGTTATAAGAATGGGGACTCTGATGTAGTATTAGACATTCAAAAGAGAAATGTCAAAGAAACGGCTGGATATAGAAAAATGGAATCAGGCTGAGAAGGAGCAATTAAGGTAAGTAGAGGAAAACCAGGAGAGCTCCATGAAGAAAGTATTCCAAAAAGGAGAAATTCTAGTGCAATGCCCTTGAGTAATGGGGGAACAGAGACTAGGGTATACCAGGATTTCTCACAACACAAACAGTATTTACATTTGGGGATAATTCTTCATTGGTGGGGGAGCACTGTCTTATGCATTATATGACATTTTCAGGGTTTCTGGCCTTTCACCACTAAATGTCAGTTCTCCCTGCCAACTCCGTCAAAATAAAAAATGTCTCCAGAAATTGTCAAGTGTCCCCTCAGAGGCAAAATCACCATTATATAAATGGAGGAACTGGCCTTTGCTCGAAACACAATCCATCCACATAAAAGGAATGATGGGAGAAACAAGATGGCGGCATAGGGTAGACACCGTATATGCAGCCGTGAACAACTATTTCAGAAAAACCTCGAAAAGAACACACGGACACCACTCGCACCCACAGGAAGGCTGGCTGAGTGAAAATCCTACAACTAGAGAAGAGTCTGAGACTCAGAGGAGCAGCGGAAGCAAAGTACAGAAGTACGAAGGCGCACGCACGGGGCTCGGAGAAGGGCTGGCGCCAGGGACGCGATTCTTTTCCAAAACGGAGAGAGCCACAAGTCCCCAGCGGCTCTGAACTCCAGTTCCAAGCGAGTTTCTAAGGACCCAGACACCCAGATAAGGGAAACTGACTGGCACCAGGAGGAGATTCAGAGCAGGTTTCTCTCAGCGTTGCTTGCAGCAATTACCGTGGGACACAGAGACCTGGTGTCTCTCAGCACAGCGCTGAAAAGCACCATAGCTATTTGCTCCGCCCTGCCCTGTAAACTCCCCGAGGCCCCGCCCCTCCCAAGCTAACTCAACACCTCCTTAAAGATACAGGAGCCAGCCCCACCCAGTGGCCAGAGTGGGACTAACCTAAACAAAACA
>PVJC01049991.1:0-11964 GCA_004026665.1 Murina feae
TCCAGAGGGGACCCCCATTGGGGGACCCATGGGAGGCCTCATACCAGGAGGTGGACCCATCATGCCTAGAGGGAGTACCCCTCAGCCCATAGGTGGGGGAGGACCTCCATTGCCAGTGGGTACTGGGTTGAGGCCCCTGCAATACTAGCTGTGGCAGCAGTTGCAGCAGCTGCAACAGTGCTTCTTGCTTGTGGGGTCATGACCTGTTGAGATGGTCCACGAAACCCACGAACTGACCCAGCAAGTCCTGCAGGGGCATGGGGCATGGAAACACCAGCTGGGATTCCTCTGCCAGCAGCCCTGCCGATCCCGGGCCTTCAGCAGCTCTAGCAAGTAGCACTCAGGGCAATGCCAGTATATTTGGAAGGAGGTCCCTCTCCTGTCATTGAGACCAGGTTCTCCCCTTGAATAGCACCAGTCCGAGGACTTGCTTCTCTTCTCTTTCAGCTTGTTTTGAGTTCTTTGGCTTGATCTTCCTGAATTCATCACAATCACATAGGATCAAATTCATATGCTTGTCAAAAACCTTGAAGGTGCCCTAACCGGTTTGGCTCAGTGGATAGAGCATCGGCCTGTGGACAGGTTTGATTCCAGTCAAGGGCATGTATTTGGTTGCGGGCCCATCCCCAGTAGGGGGTGTGCAGGAGGCAGCTGATCGATGTTTCTCTCTACCCCTCTCCCTTCCTCTCTGTAAAAAACCAATAAAATATATTTTTAAAAAAACTTTGAAGATACGACCATCTTGCAGGATGCACCTCATCCTGTAATCAATGTGCTGCAGCATCTTGCTGCTCTTGCCCACAGTCATGGTGGCGGTTCTGATGGCTCTGATTCCCGCTGGATTCACCTGCGGGGAAGCCTGGCCCTCCTGTAGCCCGCTTTCTGTCACTACTACCGGCATTGGTTGATTCTTGTATGCACCCTGACTAGGGATCGAATCCACAACCTTGGCATATCAAGATGCTGCTACCAACTGAGCTACCTGGCCAGGGCCTGACCCTGGTATTTTTACTGATATAGTTGTTGTTTTTTAAAGAGCCTACCCGGTGTAGCTCAGTGTTTGAGCATCGACCCATGAACCAAAAGGTCACCAGTTTGATTCCTGGCTGGGGCACATGCCTGGGGTTTCACGCTCAGTCCCCAGTAAGGGGCATGCAGGAGGCAGTTGATGGATGTTTCTATTTCACTATCCTTCTCCCTTCCTCTTCTCTAAAAGAATCAATAAGACATATTTTTTAAAGGTAATTTTGGGAGACACAAACATTCAGACTATAGAACCTTGGCTCCTGCACATATTACTAGTTTCCTCAACTATAAAACAAAACTAACACCTACCTCCCAGAGGTGTGGTGAGGATTAAATGAGAGAATATATGTGAAGTACTTTGAACAGTGCTGAGCATATGATGAGTCCTCTATAAAAGTTATATGTTGTCACCCTCGCCAGTTTGGCTCAGTGGATACAGGTCAGCTTACAGACTGAAAGGTCCTGGGTTCAATTCTGCTCAAGGGTGCATGCCGGGGTTTCGGGCTCGATCCCCAGTAGGGGGCATTCAGGAGGCAGCCAGTCAATGATTCTCTCTCATCATTGATGTTTCCATATCTCTCTCCCTCTCCCTTCCTCTCTGAAATCAATAAAACTATATATATATATATATATATATATATATATATATATATATATATATATATATATATATTTTAAAGTTATATGTTGTCATTTGGGAAACCAAGCACTTGCCCATTTTCCACTGCTTCCATATTGTTCATAATTCTTCAAAGAGTTCCAAGAACATCTCCATAGGCCCATTCCTAAATGTACTTAATGGTCTAGGATGTGATTTATGTGGCCTTGGACACTTAAAATCACCAAGCAAATTAAAGTTTAAACTCATTATAAGTACCTTGGTCCTTGTTAATTTCTTTTTTTTTTGGTCCTTGTTAATTTCCTCCTCATCTTATTTTTTTGGCTTGAATTCACTCTTTTTTTTCTTTCTCAATTTTTTTCAAGAAAAACAATTTTAAATATAATAATGTTGCATACAATAAACTTTAATATTTCAAGAAAAACTATCTTAAATATAGTAATGTTGCATGCAATAAACATTAATAGCTCAAGAAAAACAATTTTAAATATGATAGTGTTACATGCAATAAACACCAATTACTCAAGAAAAATTATCTTACATATAATATTACATGCAGTAAACATTAATATTTCAAGAATAAAAGAATTTTAAGTATAATAATATTACCAAAACTGTACTAACATAGTATGATATCACAAGTTATAGGAAATATTAAAATTCTGCAAATAACAGGATTACTTCTGTTGTATTCTAGAATATTCCCCCCCCCCGCTCTATTTTTTTTAATATATTTTATTGATTTTTTTAGAGAGGAAGGGAGAATAGAGAGAAACATCAATGAGAAAGAAACATTGATCAGCTGCCTCCTGCATGCGCTCCCTGCTGGGGATTTGCTGGCAACCAAGGTACACGCCCTTGATTGGAATCGAACCTGGGACCCCTCAGTCCGCAGGCCTATGCTCTATCCACTGAGCCAAACTAGTTAGGGCACTCTGGCTCTATTTTTGTTCATCGGTTTACATTGTTCATTATATTCCACAAATGAGTGAGATTGTATGATATTTATCTTTCTCCAACTGGCTTATTTCACTTAGCATGATGCTTTTAAAGTAAGGTGACCAGATTTTAACATTGGTAAAGCAGGACACCATTGACCGCTTGGCCGCCGAAAACCATATATTCGCTTCTCATTCTCTCGCCATTCCCTATATTGTGGATTCTTCCCAAAAATTGGGACTTTTTAAAAACGCCGCGGGACGCGTTTTAAAAAAGTCCCGATTGTTAGCTGTCAGAAATCAGCTGACAGCTAACAATTTTGACAAATTGTTAAAAATCAGGACTGTCCCACCAAAAGTGGGACGTCTGGTCACCTTATTTTAAAGTCTATTTTGTTGGATATGAGTATTACTACTCCAGCTTCTTCTCTTTTCCATTTGCATGGAAAAAAAAATTTTCCATCCCTTCATTTTCATCCTGTGTGTGTCTCTTTTTTTGAGGTGGATCTCCTGTATATAGTTGGATCATGTTTTTGTATCCATTCAGTACCCTACACCTTTTTAAAAAATATTTTATTGATTTTTTACAGAGCGGGAGAGGGATAGAGAGTTAGAAACATCGATGAGAGAGAAACATCGATCAGCTGCCTCCTGCACACCCCTACTGGGGATGTATCCACAACCAAGGTACATGCCCTTGACCGGAATCGGATCTGGGACCCTTGAATCTGCAGGCCCACGCTCTATCCACTGAGCCAAACCGGTTAGGGCTACCCTACACCTTTTGATTGCGGCATTTAATACATTTACATTTAGGGTTATTATTGAGAGGTACTTATTTGTCATCATTTTAATTCTGTATGTCTAGGTTTCTCTCTTTGTTTCTTCTTGTCAGCAATCCCTTTAGAATTTCTTGTAATGCTGGTTTGGTGGTGATGAACTCCTTTAGCCTTTTTTGTGTGTCTGGGAAGCTCTTTATTTGACCATCTATTTTGAATGATAGCCATGCTGGATATAGTAATCTTGGTCTCAGATCCTTGCTTTCCATTACCTTGAGTACTTCATGCCATTTCCTTCTGGCCTGTAGAGTTTCTAATGAGAAATCAGGTGTCAGCCTTATGGGGACTCCTTTATAAATAACAGTTTTCTTTTCTCCTGCTGCCTGTAAGATTCTCTGTCTTTAATTTTTGGCATTTTAATTATGATGTGTCTGGGCATGGGTCTATTTAGGGTTCTTCTTTTTAAAAAATCTTTATTATTCATATTATTACAGTTGTTCCTCTTTTTTTTCCCCCATAACTCCCCTCCTCCCAGTTCCCACCCCACCCTCTGCCCTTACCACCCCCCACTGTCCTCCTCCATAGGTGTACGATTTTTGTTCAGTCTCTTCCAGAACCCCAACACCCCTTGCCCCTTGAGAATTGTCAGTCCACTCCCTTTCTATGCCCCTGATTCTATTCTATTCACCAGTTTATTCTGTTCATCAGATTTTTTTTATTCACTTGATTTTTAGGTTCACTTGTTGATAGATATGTGTTTGTTGTTTATAATTTTTATCTTTACTTTTTCTTTTTCTTCCTCTTCTCAGAGGATACCTTTCAGCATTTCATATAATACTGATTGGGTGGTGATGAACTCTTTTAGCCTTTTCTTGTCTGTGAAGCTCTTAGTCTGACCTTCAATTCTGAATGATAGCTTTGCTGGGTAAAAGTAATCTTGGTTGTAGGTTCTTGCTATTCATCATTTTGAGTATTTCTTGCCACTCCCTTCTGGCCTGCATGATTTCTGTTGAGAAATCAGCTGACAGTCGCATGGGTTCCCCCTTGTAGGTAACTGACTGCTTTTCTCTTGCTGCTTTTAAGATTTTCTCTTTGTCTTTTGTCCTTGGCATTTTAATTATGATGTGTCTTGGTGTGGTCCTCCTTGGATTCCTTTTGTTTGGGATTCTCTGCACTTCCTGGACTTGTAAGTCCATTTCTTTCACCAGATAGGGGATGTTTTCTGTCATTATTTCTTCAAATAGGTTTTCAATATCTTGCTCTCTCTCTTCTTCTGGCACCACCATAATTCTGATGCTGGTACGCTTGAAGTTGTCCCAGAGACTCCTTACACTATGTTCATATTTTTGGATTCTTTTTTTTTTTTTTTTTGCTTTTCGGGCTGGGTTTTTTTTTTGCTTCTTTGTATTTCATATCTTTGACTTGATTCTTGCGATCCTCTCGTCTGCTGTTGGATCTCTGTATATTATTCTTTATTTCAGTCAGTGTATGCTTAATTTCTAGCTGGTCCTTTTTCATATCCTCAAGGGTCTCACTAAATTTATCAGCAGTCTCTAGAATATTCTTGAAAAGCCTTATAACCATGGTTTTTAACTCTATATCCAGTCATTTGCTTTCCTCCCTTTCTGTCCTTTGTGACCTGTTTCTTTGTCTCTGCATTTTGGCTCATTTCCACCCTACATCGATAGAGTGGCTTTCTGTGCTAGGTGTCCTATAGGGCTCAGTGGCTCAGTCTCCTCAATTACCTGAGGTGAACACTCTTGGTGCACTGCTTTGTCGGCTTTATGCACAGTCTTATTGTAGCTAAGCCTTGATTGTTGTTGGTTTCACTGAGAGGAATTGACCTCCAGGCCACTTGGCTATGATAATCAGCTGTGTCTATGGTGGGACAACTTCTATGCTAGAGACACCCTTATGGGGCAAGACTTGCTTCAGTGGGGCAAGTCTTGGTGTCCACTGAGTCTGCCCCCTGAGTGTGTCCCTTATGGGTCTGAGGAGTTGTAGACTGGGTGGTCACGCTCTGACCACTAGGTACACAGTCTTTTGGAACTCTGAGGAAGTGCTATTTTAGCTTCTGCCTGAGGTTTTCCAGCCTTTTATATGCAAAAGCTTCTGCGAGCAGCTTGGGTGTGGTGGGCTCTCAGGGAATCTACAGGGTGGAGCAACCAGCTATGACTCATTTTCAGCCCTGCCCTAAGAGGCACCAGGTCTCAAGCCTCTCTGGAGTTCCTCCCAGTGCCAGATGGTGCCAGTTGGTGCCAGACAGTCCAGCTCCTCCTCATATGATTCTGAGTCCCCAGAAACTCGCCTGGAACTGGAGTTCAGAGCCATCCGGAGCTTGTGCCTTCCTCCAGTACGAAATGCTTCCAGCCCTTTCTGCGAGCCCCTTCGTGCGTGCCACTGTACCTCTTCACTTTATTTCCACACCTCCTCTGAGTCTCAGTCTCTTTCTAGTTGTAGAATTTCCATGCAGCCAGCCTTCCTGGGGGTCTGAGTGGTGTCCATTTTTTCTTTTTGTTGTGGTTTTGAAATGGTTGTGCAAGGCAGCAATTCCGGTGTTTACCTATGCTGCCATCTTGGTTTCTCTAGGGTTCTTCTTGTTTAGGGTTCTCTGTGCCTCCTGAACTTGTGTGACTTTTTCCTTTACCAGGTTAGGGAAGTTTTCTACCATATTTCTTTAAACACCTTCTCTGTTCCTTTTTCTCTTTCTGCCTCTTCTGGCACACCTACTATTTTAATATTGCTACATTTCAAATTGTCCCACAGCTCCCTTAAGCTGTCCTCCTGTTTCTTAATTGTTTTTTTCTTTTTGGTTCTCTAATTTAGTGATATTTTCAACTCTGTCTTCTAATTCACTGATTCAATCCTCAGCTTTCCCTAATCTGCTGTGTATTCCTTCCAATGTGTTCTTTATTTGTGTTATGTCATTCTTTATCTCAGACTGTTCTTTTTTCATAGTTACTATATCTTTTTTCCTGTTGAGCATTTTTAACATCATTACTCTGAACTCTGTTTCAGATAAATTTCTTATCTCCGCTTCATTTCTCTCTTCTTCTGGAGAATTTGCTAGTTCTTTCATTTGGGGGTTGTTTCTTCATTTTGATTGTCTGTTTGGGTTTGTGACTATGTATTAGGTAGATCTGCTACACCTCTCAAGCTCTAGTATAGGACAGTATTAAAGGCTGTTTCTGACTAATTGGATCAGGCAAAGACTCAAAGCCTCCAGAGATGGCCTCTGTCTACAGATTAATAGCATTCCAACTTGAATTGTTCCCAGGCAATCGTCCTCAGGTTTGGGGAGAGTTTTTCAATAGAGTGGTTCAGTTGCTTCTGCCTGGAGGCTAATTATTACTTTTAATCTCTTGACTTAAGTGGTCTCAGGGCAAGGTGTTTTCCAATAGGATGTGTCAACTGTCTTCCCCCCAGGCAAGGCAGATGTCTATGTGGGAAAGATGTCCTCTATGTGAGGGAGTGATTCAGCCCAGGAAACTTGGGGTATCTGCCTTCTGACTTCTATCCTCCGAGTCTCCAGTCCTGGGTTCTGCTCTTACAGCTCCAGTCTACTTCCCCTTCCTCTGCCAGAGCACAAGGTGGATGGCTCCACAGGGAATTTTTGTGTGTTGGCTCTTTAAGAGGGTGCCTGAACTTCCAGCTTCCACTCCCTGGCAGACAGCATCCCACTGATTTTCACAGCTAGATGTTATGAAGGTACCCTCTTCAGTTTGTTGCTCTCTGCTGGGGATCCCAGCTTTGGGATTAGGTCCCAGGGTTCTCAGTTGCACCACGCCCCCCCCATCTGAGATATCTCTCTGGGACTTCAGTTGCCATCTGTGGTGCCCAGCCAGCCCTTTGCACCTCTGCCCTTCCTAACAGTCTCTATGTGGTCTCCACCTTTGGTCCTTGGGTATCAGGGTTCTCTCCTGTGAGTTTTCCGTTGATTATTTAGGAAGCCTTTCTGTATTTCAGTTGTAACTCCAGCTTGTTCCTGGGAGCGTGACTGTGCAGCATCCTCCTACTCTGCCGCCATTTTTTTTAAAATTCACTCTTAAAAATGTCTAGCACAGTGTCTTGCACTGGTAAGTTAGTCTAGTAAATATTTATAGAATGAAAGTTTGTTCTACCCTGGTGCAGTTTTGTTTTTATTTTCCCTCTGGTGCAGTTTCTTGATGATGGTGGTGGTGGTAATGATGATGATTGCTCTTAACAGCATAGATCTTAATTTTATTTTCTGAAAGTTTCTGTTTATTCAGCACCTCTGACCATAGGCCCCCTTCCTCCTTCCCCTGCCCTCAACAACTTTTCCAGTATCACCACCATCTGTCCTGCTTCCTTTCCACATTTTTCAACCACCCACCTACTGGCTCCCATGGGTACTCCCCATGGCTCTCTGGCTTTTGCTTATTTTTTTAATCTTCACCCCAGGATATTTTTTAATATGTTATTTCTTTGTTTATTTGCTTATTTATTTATTTATTTATTTTTAGAGAGAGTAAGGGTGAGAGATAGAAAATCAATGAGAGAGGAACATCATTGATAGATTAGCTGCCTCCTGCACGCCCCCCTCACCCCTCATCCCCCACCCCCCACCCCAAATGGGGATCTAGCCTGAAACCCAGGCATGTGCCCTGACCGGGAATCAACCCAGGTTTCTGGGTTGACATTCAACCTCTGAGCCATATCAGCTGGGCCACCCCAGGATATTTTTCCATTGATTTATAGAAAGAATGGAAGGGAGCCCTAACCGGTTTGGCTCAGTGGATAGAGCCTTGGCTTGCGGACTCAAGGATCCCAGGTTCGATTCCAGTCAAGGGCATGTACCTTGGTTTCGAGCATATCCCCAGTGGGGAGGCAGCTGATAGATGTTTCTCTCTCATTGATGTTTCTAACTCTCTATCCCTCTCCCTTCCTCTCTGTAAAAAATCAATAAAATGTTTAAAAAAAAAAAAAAAAAAAGAAAGAAAGAATGGAAGGGAGAGAACAGGGGAAGAGAGAGAGACAAACCTTGCGGCCCGTCAAGCCCTGACCCTGACGGGGATGGAGTCTGCAACTGAGGTATGTGCCCTTGACTGGGAACAGAACCCGTGACCTTTAGGTCTGTGGGCCCACAGTCTAACCACTGAGCAAAACAAGCTAGTGCTGGCTTTTTAATTTAGGTATCTGACCTCTCTTTTTATTTTATTTTATTGACCTCTCTTTCCAACTAGATTGAAAGCTCCTTGAAGCTAAAGTGAAGTCTTAGGAGTTCCAGGCATATGTCAAGTATCTAGCATAGAGAACACAGCCAAGCAATCTACTAAAAGCTCCATAATCACTTTTAGGACTTAAATAATTTTAATTTCCCCAATCTCTTTACCCTTCTTCCATTCGCTCAACATCTGCTCCCACATTCAGGATTCTATTTCACCCATCATTAATCCCTAAGGCTGCAGTAGAGACCAGGGAGAGATAGGGCATGGGACCAAGTGGAAGTAAGGGCCTTTTTATGACCAACTCTATGACTTCAGGCCTTCCTGAGGTCCCAGTTTTGAACACATCAACATAAAACTGTTTTGTATCATTTGTAAAGGGGTGATAGTAAGGATCCAAGTGTATGTTCTATCCAAAACCAGATCACATAGGTTCAAACCTTTGTTTCAGTATTTATTAGGTCCATGATGTTAGACAAAATACTTAACCTTTCTGTACCCGGGGTTTCCTTATGTGTAAAATGGGAGTAACAATAATATCATACCTCACAAGATTGTTGAAAGAGATAGAAGACCAAACATTTGAAAAGTGCTTAGATTTTTACCTGAAATGTGAAAAAAAAAGCTCAAAAGATATTTGCTATTGGCATTGTTTATCAATATTACCAACAGTGCCACAGAAAATCAGTAACCTCAAGCCCACATAAATTAGAAATATCTCCTGTGACTAATTATAATAATATTATTATTATTACCTGGTAAGGAACACTTCCTATGTGCTCACCTCACATTATCTCCCTAAAGGATTGACAACATCCTCATGAGGGAGATGCACTATTATTATCCCCATTTTCAACTGAGATGTTAATTTTCTCAATATCACAAGGCCAGCCCTAACCGGTTTGGCTAGGTGGTTAGAGCTTCGGCCTGCGGATGAAGTTTCCCGGTTTGATTCCAGTCAAGGGCATGTACCTTGGTTGTGGGCACATCCCCAGTAGAGAGTGTGCAGGAGGCAGCTGATCAATGTTTCTCTCTCACCATATTTCTGACTCTCTATCCCTCTCCCTTCCTCTCTGTAAAAAGTTAATAAAACATATATTTTTTAAAAAGATTACAAGCCAGCCCTAACCGGTTTGGCTCCGCGGGATAGAGCCCAGCCTGCGGACTGAAGGGTCCCGGGTTTGATTCCCTCAAGGGCATGTACCTTGGTTGCGTGCACATCCCCAGTGCGATGTTTCTCTCTCATCCAGTATTTCTCTCTATCCCTCTCCCTTCCTCTCTGTAAAAACTCAGTAAAATGTATTAGAGAAAAGAAGATCACAAGGCCAGCAAGTGGGAAAGGCACATTTATTTCCTCCTTTGTTTACCATTTGAGTCCTCACTGTGTGGAAGGACAGAAGCCCCGTGGGTACAAAGGTAAACAGGAAGTTTCCGCTTCCAGAGAAGAGGCGGGGCGGGGCCGGGGTGACGGGTAAACACTCAGTCACCGCCGGGCGGTGCAGCCTGCAAACCGGCTCCCTCCCCGCCGCCTCGGTCCCCACCCGCGGGCCAGCCAGTCCTGGGGGCCCCAGGGCCCACGGGAGAGAAAGACGCGGCAGGGCCGGGACCAGCAGTTGTCCTTCGGCAAACGTGTCCTGAAGCGAACGTGTCACCCCCAAAGGCGCCAACAAAGCCGCGTCGAGACGCGAGGCCGAGCGCTCGGCACGAAGCCGGTCGGACCGGCGGGGCAGGGCCTCGGGGGTTAAGGCGCGCGGGGCGGGGCGCGCGCCGGAGCGGAGGTGGGGCCCGGCTCGGCCCGCCCCCTGCCTCCGCCCCGGCCGCGGCTCCTCCAACCCCGGGGCGGGCTGGGGTGCCGCCCGGGCGAAGGCCGGAGTTGGCCGCGGCGCGTCCCCGTCCCCGTCCCCGCTGTCCCGCCGCGCTCCGCACACCGGGCGCGCTGGGGAAGGTGAGCCGCCGGCCGGGCGGCCGGGCAGCTGACGGGCCGCAAAGTTTGGCTCGAAGAGGACGTGGCGTCCGGCTCCGGCAGGTGGCGGCGGGGGCCTGGACCCCGGCGCTCGCGGCCTGCGGGCGGGCTCCGGGCGAGGGTGCGCCCCGACGGGGCCGCGAGCTGACCGCCGGGCCGCGGGAGCCGGCGTCGAGCGAGAGAGGAGAGCGAGCGCGCACGCGAGCGAGCGGGGCCGCCCGGAAGACAACTCCGAAGTTGGCGAGAGGCACCGCCCCTGCGCCCGCGCCGCCGCCCCGCCCCCAGCCCTGGCACCCCGAGCTCCGGCCGAGGGGCCCGAGCCATGGACCCCCCTCGGGGAGGCGGCCCCGCGGGGCTGGGACGCGCGGAGCGGCGCGTCCTCCCCACTGGGTAGGCGACGGGAGCTGCCGGACCTGCGCCCCACCGGGCCGCTCAGGATGCCGCGCGTCGCCCTCCTCTTCCTCCTCCTGGGTGAGAAACGGAAGCGAAACTCCTCTCCCGCCCCCGCCCCGGGCTGTCACCCCCAGACGCTCTGCGCCCGTCCTCCCCCGCGGCCAGCCGAGCCCCCCGCCCCCGGCTGCCCCCAGCGCTGCCTGCCCGGCCCCCGGAGCCTTTCGTCGCCGCCCTCAGCCCTCAGCCTCCCTGTGGCTTCCCCAGATCTCCGCACCCACCGCTCCGGCCATGCCGCCCGAGGTGGCATTCAGCCGTCCCCCTGCGCCTGCACCCCTCCCCAGAAGCCACCCGGAAGTCCCCGATGCCGCCTCTTCCTCCCGGAGGCGTGCAGGTGGAGCAAACTTCTAAACGACGCCCTCTCCTGCCCTTTCCCTCTCTTCCTCTAGGAGGCGCGCTGGCCCACCCAGACCGGATCATTTTCCCAAATCCTGGTGAGTAGATGATGCCTCTGGCGACTTGGGGCTTGGTAAAAGGAGGGAAGCACTCGAGGAGTCCCTCTTCCCTGCGCCCTTATGGTACCTACATGGTTTTTGAGTGGAGATCGTCCACCCTTTATTTTACAGGGGGGTGGGGGGGACTGAGGCCCAGTGTGAACTCTCACCTGGTACTTACCTACTATTTTGTTTTTCCCCCAGTCGCCATGCTTGATCTCCCTAGCCAGACAGTATGTCTCCCTGAGGCTAGAGACAGTATGTTCGGTTCCTCCTGGTCCAAGGGCTGACCCAAAGCAGACATCAGATTGTATATACTGTCGATACTTAAGGTGAAGCTATGATGCTTGTGGGCGGAAGGGGACGCACTGAAGACTGTGACTATATCAAGGATGGGCAGGAGGGGAAGTATGTATGCTGTTCTTGAAGAGCCCAGGCCCTCGGGGGCCTCAAGTCTGGGGAGGGATGGGATGGTAACAGACTCTCAACCAGTGTCTCTTCCTCTCTCACCAGCCTGTGAAGACCCTCCAGCAGTGCTCTTGGAAGTACAGGGCACCTTACAGAGGCCC
>PVJC01049992.1:0-11963 GCA_004026665.1 Murina feae
TAATTATTGGTGTTTTCAATCAAACAGCATTTTCATTTGTGGGAGAAAAATTAATGCCAGATATAAGGAAAGAGTTCAAAATTTCAAACTTAAATAAAAAAATGATTCAGAGAAAGCAGCGTAAGATTAATTTGAACATGATGAATACTTAGAATCTAGAGAAAATATAAGCCTCAGAGTTAATGAGCTGGGAGAAAGGACAGGGCTGGTAATTGACCATTTCTTGGGTTACTGTATATAAAAATGTGCATTTCTAAGTGGGAATCGATTTGTTTACAGCATAATGGTTTCCATACTCTAAAAAAAGATATCTATATCTAAGGAACAACAGTTCTTGAAAAGTAAAAAAATTCTTGCACAATATGTTTTATTCTGTTGTGTTTCTGTACAGCTATGTCAGACATCTCAGTAAATCTGCAAGATCAACTGCTTACCTGTGCAGTATGTATCTGTCAGTCAGTGTTATATAACTAACACAGTTAGTTACTGTTTCACAATGAGACTTACATGCAAAACAACCATGAACATTACAAATGAAAAGTAAATTCCTAGTGTTCAATTTAGATAACGTCAAATAATAAAGAACATAAATGAATGCTTGTTCTATGTTTTTAAAACTTCTAGACACCACTCAGATTAGAATTTAACAGATTGCAAATGTTTCCAGGCCTCACATTTTACCTGAAACCATGTTAGCAGCCACCTTGCTAATTGTCTAAGAAGGGGTCCCTGGAAAACTCATCCCAAGTAAAAGCTTCTTTCCAACCTTCTGCCACAGTCCCTGCAAGCTCCCTATCAAGAAGCTGCCACTTTCAGTTCACGAAGGTGTTGGGTAGTTTTTCACTCCTGCTGGATGCAGGTTGCAGTTTGGCCAGGTGCTCAGCTCCACATCTCATCTCTGACTCAGACTGATGAAGGAGTCTCCATTTCAAACACTGCCGGTCACTGCGGCGGAAGGGGAAAGCCCTAGAGGGTCCCACATTGGCTAGTAAGTGCATTGGCCTCATTTCTGTCCACAGGTCGTCAGTCACCTAGCCTTACCCAACCACGAGGGAACTGGGAACAGCAATCTTATCCGGGGAAAGAAACGACAATGTTGAGGAATAGCGTTTATTACTCCTAGAAAAGTATTATCAGCTTTTTTTTTTTATTATTGCTATTATAAACAATTCTGGAAAGAATGACCATGTACATTTATCATTTTGCAAGTATATCTATAAAATAAATTCCCAGGAATGGGATTGCTTGGACCAAGGTTGCACTTATTTCTAATTTTGATAGCTAGTGTCAGTATTGCTTTAAATAGCAATCTCTATACATCCACTTAAAATTGGACTTGTAAAATTCCTAATTATGCACAAAAATTACAAAATAACTCAACCAAAAAAATCTCAATGGATTTATGAGCTATACACACAAACAGCTGTATACTGTGGCCATTTATGATAAACGTTACGGGAGTACTGAAATTGAAGTTCTAAGTTAGAGTTGTTCAGAGCAGGGGGGATTACCTTCAGCTAACTAATTCATCAAGGTTTCCCAGAGGAAGTGGGTAAGCCTCGCCTAAATGGATAAATCATTCTTTACCTTGCCTCCCCTCTTATTCTTTTCCTCAAATTCCTATAGCTACATGAACAAGTACATTAGAGTCAGAACACTTGAGTTTAAATCCCAGCCCGACCCATCACCTTTGGCAAGGTACTTAAACTCTTGGTCGCCACTATATTCGCCCAAAAAATCCTACAACGCTTTCTTTAGGAATCTTAAATCTTTGCTTTCTACCTTGTAATGGTAATATATGTTATAAATGGCAGCAGCCAAAGGCTGACTTTCTCAGCTACCTGAAGTCCAACCAATAGCTGACTTCATGGCCATCGCCCTATTTGCTTATAGTTAAAAGAGCAATATTTCTTTTTTTTTTTTTTTTTACTGTTAATGCTTTTTTAATTGTTTGAAGTATTACAAATAGTAGTACATATGTTTCCTTTATTTTCCCCATTGACCTCCCCCAGGCTCTCCCACCACCCCAGCACATGCCCTCACCCCCCTAGTGTCTGTGTCTATTAGTTATGCCTATATGCATGCATACAAGTCCTTTGGTTGATCTCTTGCCCCCACCCCCAAAACCTCCCCTGCCTTCCTGCTTAAGCTTGACAGTCTGTTTGATGCTTCTTTGTCTCTGTATCTATTTTTGTTCATCGATTTATGATGTCCTTTATATTCTGCAAATGAGTGATATTTATCTTTCTCTGACAGGCTTGCTTATTTCACTTAGCATAATGTTCTCCAACTCCATCCATGCTGTTGCAAATTGTAGGAGTTCCTTCCTTTTTACAGCAGCGTAGTATTCCATTGTGTAGCTGTACCACCGTTTTTTAATCCACTCATCTGTTGATGGGCACTTTCCAAATAAGATTCCAAATCTTAGCTATGGTGAATTGTGCTGCTATGAACATAGGGATGCATAGATCCTTTCTGACTGGTGTTTCTGGTTTCCTGGGATATATTCCTAGATGTGGGGTTACTGGATCAAATGGGAGCTCCATTTTTAATTTTTTGAGGAAACTCCATACTGTCTTCCATAGTGACTGCACCAGTCTGCATTCCCACCAGCAGTGCAAGAGGGTTTCTCTTTCTCCACATCCTCACCAGCACTTGTCGTTTGTTAATTTGTTGATGATGGCCATTCTGACAAGTGTGAGGTGATATACCTCACGGTCATTTTGATTTGCAACTCTCAAATGATTAGTGATTTTGAGCATGTTTCCATATATCCCTTGGCCTTCTGTATGTCCTTTCAAAAAGTGTCTATTTAGGTCCTTGGCCCATTTTTTTTATTGGATTGTTTATCTTCCTTTTGTTAAGTTGTATGAGTTCCCTATAAATTTTGGAGATTAAACCTTTATCTGTGATAACATTGGCAAATATGTTCTCCCATGCTATGGGCTTTCTTATTGTTTTGTTGATGGTTTCTTTTACTGTGCAGAAGCTTTTTATTTTGATGTAGTCCCATTGTTTATTTTCTCCTTAGTTTCCATTGCCCTAGGAGCTGTATCAGTAAAGATATTGCTATGACAAATGACTGCTATTTTGCTGCCTATGGCTTCTTCTAAGATTTTTATGGTTTCCGTTTAAGTCCTTTATCCATTTTGAGTTTATTTTTGTGTATGGTGTAAGTTGGTGGTCTAGTTTCACTTTTTTCATGTATCTGTCCAATTTTCCCAACACCATTTATTGAAGAGACTATCTTGGCTCCATTATATGCTCTTGCCTCCTTTGTCAAATATTAATTAAGCATAATGGCTTGGGTTGATTTCTGGGTTCTCTGTTCTGTTCCACTGGTCTATATGTCTGTTCTTGTGCCAGTACCAGGCAGTTTTGAGAACAGTGGCTTTGTAGTATAGCTTGATATCTGGTATTGTGATCCCTCCAGCTTTGTTTTAGAAGAGCAATATTTCACAAGGTTGGACTAACAAATGAATAAATGACCAGGAGTCCTTTTAAATGGACTTCCAGTTCTGTAGAAATTATAAAACTGACTTTCCATGTTCCCTACCCAAAATAAACTATTGAAATTATAAAGTTCAGAACCTCAGCCTCTGAGAGCCATTATTGGCTGTAATGCAAGCATCAGGTATTAGAGCTGTCAATAACTTTATAGACGATGTCAAAAAGGTGGTTGAGGGTCTGCTCAAGCCCATAAGATGATTCATCGAATATTACTCAGGTAATTTGTTTTCTTCAAGTTAAGGATAATAAACGTCCCTTTATTTAAATGATTGATAATTGGACTTGGCACTTCTTTCATTTTATCGATGTAGAAATGTGTGTGTGTGTATACATCTAATCTAATAAAAGAGAATATGCAAATGAAGCATCACTCTGAGACGCCTAAGCCACACTTACCAGCCAATCAGAGTGGCTGTAAGCAAATTAACCCAGCCAAGATGGTGGCCAGCAGCCACGGAGCTAAAGCAAACCGGAGGAAACTGCCTGCCTAGGTCGGCTATGGCCTCCACTCAAGGCAACAAAGTTTCAATTATAGAAGCCACGGAGCTGAAGCAAACAGGAGGCTTCGTGGCCTGCTTAGGCAGGCTGTGGCCTCTGCTCAAGGCAATAAAATTTCAGTTATAGAAGAGAAATAACCCCAGAAATCTGCTTCCAACCAGCCTTGCTGGGACTTTGGGTCAATGGGAGCTGTGGCCAGCCTGCAAACAGCCTCACCCAGGCTGGCCAGGCACCCCAATAGGGACCTGAACCCTGAAGGGACTGTGGGCAGCCTGAAAATGGCCCTTAGTCCCTCACCCAGGCTGGCCACACCCCCATGGGGTGAGGGTCCACACTGGGGGGCTTAGTCAGCCTGCAAACAGCCATCAGCCCCTCACCCAGTCTGGCCAGGCACGCCAGCAGGTGGACACCCCCCAAGGGGTCCCAGACTGTGAGAGGGCACAGGCCTGGCTGAGGGACCTCCCCGAATGCACAAATTTTTGTGCACCGGGCCCCTAGTATATGTGTGTGTGTGTGTGTGTGTGTGTGTGTGTGTGTGTGTGTGTGTAAAACCACAATCAAGTTAATTAATATATTCATCACCTCACACAGTTACCCTTTCTTTTGTGATGAGAACATTTGCCTTAGCAAATTTCAACTAAGTCTGCAGAACTTATTCATCTTATAACTGAAAGTTTATAACCTTTGACCAACATCTCCCCTTTTTCTCTACTGAAAACCACCATTCTATGCTTTATTACTATGAGTTTGACTTATTTTTTTTATATCCCATATGTAAATAAGATCATGCAGTATTTGTCTTTCTCTGTCTGGCTTATTTTACATAGCCAGGTTCATCCATATTGTTGAAAATGGCAAGATCTCCTTCCTTTTTAAGGCTGAATAATATTCTATTTTATATATACATATTTATTCTTTATCCATTCATCCAGCAATGGACACCTGGGTTGTTTCTATATCTTGGCTATTATAAATAAGGCTTCAATGAACAATGAATGTGGGAACACAGATATCTCTTGGAAGTAGTGATTTTATTTTCTTTTGATATATATCCAGAAGTGGGATTGCTGGATCATAGTAGTTCTATTTTAAATGTGTCGAGGAACCTCCATTTTATTTTCCATAATGGCTGTAATACATATACCTTTTTCTAAAATATTTTTTATTGATTTCAGAGGGGAAGGGAGAGGAAGAGAGAGATAGAAACATCAATGATGAGAGAGAATCATTGATCAGCTGCCTTCTGCCCACCCTCTACTGGGTATTGCACCTAAACCCAAGCACATGCCCTGACCAGGATTTGAACCCTGGCCTCCTGGTTCACTAGCCAAGCTATATACCTTTTCTAAAAATATGCTTTTCTTTTTGAGATTTTTTAAAATAACTCTTCATTGTTGAAAGTATTATATCTGTCCTCCATTTTCCCTCATTGACCCCTTCTAACCCGCCCCCACTTCCACCCTCCCCAGACCTTCAGCACCATATTGTCTATGTCCATGGGTTATGCATATATGCATACAAGGTCTTTGGTTGTTACCTCCCACCCAGCCACCCTCCTCTACCTTCCCTCCGAGATTCTGCACTCTGTTCCATGCTCCATGTCTCTGGATCCACTCCCTTCATCAATTTATTTTGTTACTTTGATTCCACATATGAGTGTGATCATGTGATACTTGTCTTTCTCTGACTGACTTATTTCACTTAGCATGATACTCTCAAGGTGAGATTTTTTTTTTTAAGTTGAAAAAAATATTATTTAGCCCTAGTCAGTGTGGCCCAGTAGTTGAGCATTGACCTATGAACCAGGAGGTCAGGGTTCCATTCTCAGTCAGAGCACATTCCTGGGTTGTGGGCTTCATCCCTAGTGTGGGGCACAAGGAGGCAGCCGATCAATGACTCTCTCTCATCATTGATGTTTCTATCTCTTTTTTTTTATCTTTATTGTTCATATTATTACAGTTGTTTCTCTTTTTTCCCCCCATAGCTCCCCTCCTCCCAGTTCCCACCCCATCCACTGCCCTTATCCCCCTCCCCACTGTCCTCATCCATAGGTATACAATTTTTGTCTAGTCTCTTCCCACACCCCCAGCCTCTTTCCCCCTGTGAATTGTCATTCCACTTCCTTTCTATGCCCCTGACTCTATTCTATTCACCAGTTTATTCTGTCCATCAGACCTTTTTTATTCAATTGATTTTTAGGTTCACTTGTTGATAGATATGTATTTGTTGTTCATAATTTTTATCTTTACTTTTTCTTCTTCTTCCTCTTCTCAAAGGATACCTTTCAGCATCTAATCTAATAAAAGAGTAAGATGCAAATTAACCATCACTCCAAGACACCTAAGCCACACCCACCAGCCAAGCCATACCCACCATCCAATCAGAGCAACTGTATGCAAATTAACCCAGCCAAGATGGCGGCAAGCAACCACAGAGCTGGAACAAGCAGGAGGCTTGCCCTGGTGATACAGGAAGCTAAGGTTCCTGTCTGCCTAGGCCAGCTTTGGCAACAAAGTTTCAATTATAGAAGATAAATAGACTCCAGAGACCTGCTTCCAGCCTTGGGCTCAAGAAAGCGCTGGGAGCTGGGGTTGTCAGGGGCAACCTGACCAGGGATCTGGTTAAAGCAATGAAGTTTCAATTTTAAAAGTTAAATAAATTCCAGATACGTTTCCAGCCAGCCTCACTGCAAACAGCCATCAGCCCCTCACCCAGGCTGGTCAGGAACCACAGTAGGGACCTAAAACCTGAAGGGTTGGTGCCAGCCTGAAAATGACCCTCAGCTCCTCACCCAGGCTGGCCACACCCCCATGGGGTGACGGTTCCCACTGAGGGACTTGAACAGCCTGCAAACAGCCATCAGTCCCTCACCCAGGCTGGCCAGACATGCCAGCAGGCGGACATCCCCTGAGGGGTCCCAGACTGCGAGAGGGCACAGGCCAGGCTAAGGAACCTCCCTCTCCCCGAGTGCACAAATTTTTGTGCACCAGGCTCCTAGTTTCATATAATACTAGTTGGGTGGTGATGAACTCTTTTAGCTTTTTTTTTTTTTTCTATGAAGCTCTTTGTCTGACCTTCAATTCTGAATGATAGCTTTGCTGGGTAAAGTAATCTTGGTTGTAGGTTCTTACTAGTCATCGTTTTGAATATTTTTTGCCATTCCCTTCTGGCCTGCAAAGTTTCTGTTGAGAAATCAGCTGACAGTCGTATGGGTGCTCCTTTGTAGGTAACTGACTGCTTTTGTCTTGCTGCTTTTAAGATTTTCTCCTTGTCTTTTGCTCTTGGCATTTTAATTATGATGTGTCTTGGTGTGGTCCTCCTTGGAATCCTTTAGTTTGGGGTTCTCTGCACTTCCTGGACTTGCAAGTCCATTTCTTTCACCAGGTAGGGGAAGTTTTCTGTCATTATTTCTTCAGATAGGTTTTCTATATCTTGCTCTCTCTCTTCTTCTGGCACCCCTATAATTCTGATGTTGGTACGTTTGAAGTTGTCCCAGAGACTCATTACACTATCTTCATATTTTTGGATTCTTTTTCTTTCAGCTTTTCCAACTGGGTGGGTTTTGCTTCTTCATATTTCATATCTTTGACTTGATTCTTGCCATCCTGTTGTCTGCTGTTGGATCTCTGTATATTATTCTTTATTTCAGTCAGTGTATGCTTAATTTCTAGCTGGTCCTTTTTAATATGCTCAAGGGTCTCACTAAATTTATTGGCAGTCTCTAGAATATTCTTGAAAAGCCTTACAACCGTGGTTTTGAACTCTATATCCAGTCGTTTGCTTTCCTCCATTTCTGTCATTTTTTAACTGTTTCTTTGTCTCTGCATTTTGGCTGCTTCCCTGCATTGACAGAGTGGTTTTAATCAGCTGTGTCTATGGTGGGAGAACTTCTATGCTGGAGATACCCTTATAGGGCAAGACTTGCTTCAGTGGGGCTTTAGTGCCCACTAAGTCTGCCCCCTGAGTGCATCCCTTATGAGTCTGAGGAGTTGTAGACTGGATGGTTCCACTCTGACCACTGGGTACGCTGGCTCCTGTATCTCCAAGGAGTTGCTATTTCAGCTTCTGCCTGGGGCTTCCCAGCCTTTTATATGCAAAGGCCTCTGCGCACAGCTTGGGTGGGGCAGGATCTCGGGGAGTCTACAGGGCGGAGCAACCAGCTATGGTCGATTCTCAGCCCTGCCCTAAGAGGCACCGGGTCTCAAGCTGCTCTGGAGTTCCTCCCAGCGCCAGACGGGTGCCAGACAGTCCAGCTCCTCCCCTTATGATTCTGAGTCCCCAGAAACTTGCCTGGAACTGGAGTTCAGAGCTGTTGGGAGCTTGTGCTTCCTTCTGGTACGAACTGCTGCCAGCCCTTCGCACGTGCCTCCATACCTCCATACTTTGTTTCCGCACCTCCTCTGTGTCTCAGTCTCTTTCTAGTTGTAGAATTTCCACTCATCCAGCCTTCCTGTGGGTCTGGGTGGTGTCTGTTTTTTCTTTTCGTTGTGGTCTTGTAATAGTTGTGCCCAGCAGCAATTCTGGTGTTCACCTATGCTGCCATCTTGGTTTCTCCCTGATGTTTTTATCTCTTGCTCCCTCTCCCTTCCTCTCTGAATTCAATGAAAATAGTTTTTAAATAAAAATAAATTTAAAAAGCACAAAGAAAAAGTTCTCATTCTGGATTTTCAGGAAAAATGATATAGTTTTTACTAGTAAAGCCAAGGCCAATTTGCATAATATTAATGGTTCCAGACCAAGTGGCAAAACTGAAGAGAAGGCCACATTTGTTAAATAGCAAGTTAAGTCCACTAAAAAGGGCGAACTACACTAGGTAAGTCATCTCTGTAGACAAAATAACACTTAGTAAGTCATTTCTATAGAAAAAATTTTTGAAGACAAACAATGCTTTCAAGGAAGAACTTTGTCAAAGAAGAAAAAGTCATGCCAGAGAGAGTCATTCACGAGTTTCACTCTTTCGTTTGGTACCAATGCTACAGATGATTTAGAATAAAACTTCTTTCTCCAGTTATATGAAAGTTCATCCCTAATTATGCAAATGTCCAATAAGGCATTCAAAAGTCATTCCTACATCTGTATGATTAAAAGTCTCCATTAATTTCAAACTATTCCCCATGAGTCAGTACTGCCCTCACTGAGAACCACCAGTCTGAGCTTTAGTAAAGAGGCATCCAACACAGCTTTAGGGCCTTAGGAAAGACTAATGGAGAAAGTTACATCTTAACTGAGCAAGTAGGAATTGTAGTTGAGTGCAGTGTTGAAAAGGCTGAAGATGAAAGAGAGCACAGAACATTCCGGACACTGCATATATTTCATAATGGCTGGGACATCAAGTCATATTAGTATTTATTCTGCTGCTAAAAACATGAGAAAAAGAATCAAGTCTAAAAATCAAGTTTGCATATGGTACATAAGAAAAGAGGTTTCTAGCTGCCTTTCAAAAGTTTACAGACACTATTAAGCAAGCATTGTTGCACAATTTTCAACTTAAAAATGTTATCAGATACTTATATGCATAGCCCATGACATGAGCAATAGGGCTGTGAAGACCTGGGCAGGAGGGTAGGGGCAGAGTGAAGGGGGATGAAGGAGAAGGGATGAGAAACATCTGTGATACTATCAACAATAAAAAATAAAATTTTAGCAGAAGACATCAACGAAAAACTGACCTTTACAGGTTTAGAAATTATTTGTTTCTCGTTGAATTAAAACAGCAAAAAATGGCCATTCAAAGGTAACGTTAGCATCTTTCTCCCTTTCTCAATTGTCATTAGATATACTACCTCTCTCACCTCCAGAGTGCAGGTTCTCTGCCCCGAACACCAGACTGTAGACAAGAGGTCATAAGCTGGCAGCTTGTCACAGCTAACCCACGGAGAGGTTTGTTTTCCCACAGTGTTATCTACTAAGCAGATTTTTAAAATTTTAATTCGTGGCCAGCACACACAAATCTGGAATTCCATATTCTCCAGGGATATCAGAAAAACTGGCAATGGTGGGTCTGCATGTCCCCAAGTCAGCAGTCAGCTAGAGCTAGCCACTTTAGACAGGCACGTGTGCTCTAGTTTCCACCCCCGTCCTCCCTTACTAATACCTCACACCTAGGTCTGATACCAGTTCTCATTTGCCATTTGGTTATCTAGTGTTTTCCTTATACCTGGTGTGGTGGCTTGATGATAACCCCCAGAAATATAAGCGCATGTCCTGATTCCCAGAACCTGTGAATTGCCATCTTTGGAAAACGAGTCTTTGCAGATGTCACTAAATTAAGGATTTTGAGATGAAGAGATATCCTGAATTATCCAGGTGGGTTTTAAACTCAATGATGACAGAGACAGAAAATGTAATGATGTGGCCTTAAACCAAGGAAGCCAAGAAATGCCAAGAGCCACCAGGAAGCTGAAGAGGGAAGGAAGGATTCTCTTCTGGAGCCCTCAGAGGAAGTGAAGCTCTGCTGACATCTTGATTTCAAACATGTTGTCTTCAGAACAGTGAGACTACATTTCTGTTGTTTTATGGTTTTTGTTAGGACTGGCCTGAGAGGCCGCATCAGCGATGAAAAAGTCAGAGCTAATGATAAGGAATGTGAATTAACACCACAAAATTAAAATAATTGAAAAATGATAATTTTACCCCAAAAAAAGAATTTAGTAAACAAAACAGAAGAGATGAGACCTAAGTGCTAACATACGGAATACCCATTATTAGGAAGAATGGGAAGAGAATGAGGATATGGCCAAGGATTTGAAAAGTAAGAGGACAGAGTCGTTTTGTTGAGTGATGACACAGCACAAAATGTGGATGAAAACATGATGTCAGTGAGTTCAAATATGTTTAATGTGTTCATAGTACACAAACCACTCATTTGAGGACTCTGCCGCCCATAGAAGAAAACAACTAAACTACTAGAAATGGCAGTAGCTTCACAGGGATGAGTGGTATGCTTGCTTTGGCTTCTTGTTTCTGTTTTGGATTTCCTTCTTTTTCTTTCTTTCTTTTTTTAAATGTAGAGAAAATATGCTTGCCAGAAAAAAAGGAAAAGTTTTTATTTGTCTCTATTCTATTTTCTTATTCTTAGAGTTTGAGACAAGTACTAGTACAATAGGACTAATGATTGAATTGTGATCATTAAAACAACAGATTTTATTAAATCTTTCAAGTTATTGGGATACATTTGGTAAACTGCTTATAATAGTTAACAACAAAGTAAATGCTATAAACAAAAATTGAATGTGTGTCATTATTTAGCAACCCAGCATTAGATATTATTTGCCTGTTACATTTACAACAGATACTCAGAGGCAGTTAAGGAGCTCCACAGATTTTACTTACTATTTATTAGTGGGATACTCACATAGTACAAATAAAGACATAATGTTCTTTGTTCCTCAAGGCAGAAAATTCTATGGAAGTATTTCTAAAGGAACTGTCACTTCTACCCCAGTACCTCTACATGTAGTTATATAAGTACATGAATTGCTGGATCATAATTTAGTAATTAAGTACATTAAATTTATTTTTTTTGTTTTTTTTGTTTTTTTGTTGTTGTTTTTTGTTTGTTTGTTTGTTTTTTTTATTTATCTTTATTGTTCAGATTATTACAGTTGTTCCTCTTTTTTCCCCCATAGCTCCCCTCCTCCCAATTCCCACCCCAACCTCTGACCTTGCCCCCCACATTGTCCTCATCCATAGGTGTACAATTATTGTCCAGTCTCTTCACGCATCCCCAATACCCTTAACCCCCGAAAATTGTCACTCCACTCCCTTTCTATGCCTCTGATTCTATTCTATTCACCAGTTTATTCTGTTCATCAGATTTTTTATTCACTTGATTCTTAGATTCACTCGTTGATATATATTTGTTGTTCATAATTTTTACTTTCCTTTTTCTTCTTCCTCATTCTCAAAGGATACCTTTCAGCATTTCATATAATACTGGTTGGGTGGTGATGAAC
>PVJC01049993.1:0-11982 GCA_004026665.1 Murina feae
CCTGTCTTATTCCTGTACTTAGGGAAATGGTTTTAATTTTGCCCATTGAGTATGACATTGTCATATAAGGCTTTTATTATGTTACGGTATGATCCCTTTATTTCCACTTTGCTAAGAGTTTTTATCAGGAGAAGGCACTGGATTTTGTCAAATGCTTTTTCTGCATCAATTGATATGATTATGGTTTTTTTGTCTCTCAACTTGTTTATGTGATGTATCCTGTTTATTGATTTGCAGATATTGTACCAGCCTCCCATCCCCAAAATAAATTCCACTTGGTCATGGTGTGTGATCTTCTAATGTAGTACTGGATCCAATATTCTAGAATTTTGTTGAGGATTTTGGCATCTATGTTCATCAGGGATATTGGCCTGTAATTCTTTTTCTTTGTAGTGTCTTTATCTGGTTTTGGGATTAGTGTAATGGGGGCATCATAGAAAGAGGTTGAAAGTGTGCTTTCCTCTTAAATTTTTTGGAATAGTCTGAGGAGAATAGGTTTTAGTTATTCTTTGAATGTTTGGTAAAACTCTCCTGTGAAGCCATCCAGTTCAGGGCTTTTGTTTGTTGGAAGTTTTTTTTTTTTTTTTTAATCACTGTTTCAATTTCATCAGTAGTTATCAGCCTATTCAAGTTTTTTTATTCTTTCTGATTGAGTTTTGGAAGCTTGTATTTTTCTAGGAATATGTCCATTTCATCCAGTTTGTTGGAGTAGACTTGTTTGTAATATTTTTTTTTTTATAATTCTTAGTATGTCTGTGGGGTCAGTTGTTACTTCACCTGTTTAATTTTTTATTTTGTTTATTTGGGTCCTATCTCTTTGCTTCTTGGTGAGGCTGGCTGGAGGCTCATAAATCTTGTTTATCCTTTTAAAGAACCAGCTCTTGGTTTTATTGATCTTTTGCATTGTTTTTTGGTCTCTATGTCCTTTATTCCCACTCTGAACGTTATTATTTCCTTCTTTTTGCCTACTCTAGGCTTTTCTTGTTGCTCTCATTCTAATTCTTTAAGTTGTAGGGTTAGATAATTTATTATCATTTCTTCTTATTTTTTGAGGTAGGCCTGTAGAGCTACAAACTTCCCTCTCAGGACTGCTTTCACTGTGTCCCATAGATTTTGGATTGTTGTTTTCTTGTCATTTGTTTTCAGGATGCTTTTTATTTCTTCTTTGATTTCTTTGATAACCCAGTCATTGTTTAATAGCATGCTATTCAGCCTCCAAGTGTTTGATTTTTTTCATTTTTTGTAGTTGATTTCTAATTTTATGCCATTGTGCTCTGAGAAGGTGTTTAATATGATTTCAATCTTATTGAATTTGAAGAGACTTTTGCCTGTATCCCAATATGTGGTCTATCTTTGAAAATGTCCTGTGTGCACTTGAGAAGAATGCATATTCTGTAGCTTTAGAGTGAAATGTTATAAGGATGTCAATTACTTCCATCTGATCTAGTGAGACTTTTAGGATTGCTGTTTCTTTGCTGATTTTTTGTCTAGAAGATTTACTAGTATACAGTGGTGTCAATGGAGTATTAAAGTCATCTGCTATGAATGTATTGCTGTCTATCTCTTCCTTGATATCTTCCAAAATTCTTTTTATGTATTTGGGTGCTACTGTGTTGGGTGCATATATGTTTTCCAGAGTTATATCCTCTTGTTGAATTGCTCCCTTTAGTATTATGAAGGTCCTTTCTATCTCTTCTTATGGCCTTCACTTTGAGGTCTATTTTGTCAGATATAAGTATTGCTATCCCAGATTTTTTTCTCATTTCCATTTGCCTGAAATATTGTTCCATCCCTTCACTCAGTCTGTGTGAGTCCTTTGTTCTGAGGTGGGTGTCTTGTAGACAGCAAATATATGGATCATGTTTTCTCATCCATTCAGATACCCTATGTTTTTTGATTAGAGTACTTAATCCATTTATGTTTAAGGTTATCATTGTTAGGTACTTGTTTATCACCATTTTTATTCCTTATGCCTATATTCCTTCTTCCATTTCTATTCTTTTTACAGCAGTCCCTTTAGCATTTGTTGCATTGCTGGTCTGGAGATAATATATTCCCTTAGCCTCTTTTTTTTGTCTGTGAAGCTCCTGATTTCACCTTCAATTTTGAATGATCACCATTCTGGGTATATTATTCTTGGATTCAGTCCCTTGCTTTGCATCACTTTGTATATTTAATTCCATTCACTTCTAGCCTGATGTGTTTCTGTTGAGAAATCAGTTGATAGTCTAATGGGAGATCTCTTGTAGGTAACTTTCTGCCTCTCTCTGGCAGCCTTTAAGATTCTTACTTTGTCATTGATGTTTGCCAATTTAATTATGATGTGTCTTTTGGGGTTTACATTGTTTGGTGCTTCTTGGACTTATGTGGCTTTTTTCTTCCCAACATCAGGGAAGTTTTCTGTCATTATTTCTTCAAACAGGTTTTCTATTCCTTGCTCCACTTCCTCTCCTTCTAGTACCCCTATTATGTGGATTTTTTTAAAATTTTGTGTTGTCCCAAAGCTCTCTTAGGCTCTCCTCCTGCTTTTTAACTTTTCTTTTCAGTTGCTGCTATGCTTGAGTGATTTTCCTACCTTGTCTTCTAACTCGCTGATATAGTCCTCAGCTTCTTATACTCTACTGTTGAAATTTTCCATTGTGTTCTTTATTGCAATTATGCCATTCTTTATCTCCTCTTGATTCTTCTTCATATCCTCTTGATTCTTACATATGTTGAATTTGTCTTCCATCCTTTTCAGTATCCTTATAACCATTGCTATGAATTTTTTTCCCTGACAAATTGCTTGCCTCCATTTCATTTATTTTCTTTTCTGATGATTCCTCCTTTTATTTTGAATGGAGATGGGGTTGTTTCTTTGTCTCCTCATTTTTTCTATTTCTTTGTGAATGTTTCTATGTATTAGATCAAACTGCTATGCCACCCAGATTTTTTGAGTTTGTCTTATATAGTAGATGTTTTGTGGGACCCAGTGGTGCAGTCTCTCAGGTCTTGTGGGATGGGTAATCTAGAGATGCCCCCTACTGGGTATATTTGTGTTCTCTTGGTATAGTTGGGTCTTAAGTGTTATTGTCCCATTCTTGGATGGAGTCTCCTGTCAGGGTGTCTTGTTATGTGGCTTGCTTTCTACCACATTGACTGAACAATACAAAATACAACATGACAAAAAGGGAGCAAAACATGAATATACTCACAACACCGATAATCCGAATATAAGTGACCCCCAGAGAAAAGAGAATTAGGAGAGAGAAAAGAGAGCAAAAATGATATCAAGAAAATTTTTTAAAAAGGTAAGAGAGAAAATAAAAAGAAGAAGGAAAAAATACATATGGGCAGAAAACACAACAGAAAAAGCAGATAAACAAAAAAAATGCAAACAATAAATATCTAGAAAACATAGGGGATGGAGGCAGAATCTGTAGAGGCAGAGCTTATATACAGATAGTAAGGTTAAGGAATTGAATGAATAGGTGGAGGACCTTGGTTCAGTATAGAGGAGGTAAAAAGAGAATGAGTGGATAAGAAGAAAAGAAAGAAAAAAAGGAAAAGAAAAGAATAATAAAATAACAATAAAAATAGAATGAAGAAAATAATGCAAAAATATAAAATAATAAAACAAAGAAAATAAAGGGAAAAATTTTAAATATGTTTTTATTGATATTTTTACAGAGAGGAAGAGAGAAGGTTAGAGAGTTAGAAACATCAATGAGAGAGAAACATTGATCAGCTGCCTCTTGCACACCCCCCATTGGGGATGTGCCCACAACCAAGGTACATGCCCTTGACTGGAATGGAACCTGGGACCCTTCTATCCGCTGAGCCAAACTAGTCAGGGCAAGGGAAAAATTTTTAAATAAAAGATAAAATTAAATTAAAAAATGAAGTGTCATTTGTTTCAGCTGAGTTTTAATGCCCCATGGGGGGCTGGTTTAAGACTCCACTCTTCTGTTCTGTTCTCAGTTTCCTGTTAGGTAGTCAGCACTGTTGAAGTTCCAAGTGATTCATCACTCCTCTGTTTATGTCTATCTCTACAGCCTTACCTGCAAATAGGAGGAATCAGTCAGCCTACTTAGCCTGTCTGTCTGCTGTCAATCTTAATCTCTCAAGCAGCTGACCCTGACAGGGCTATAGGTAGGAAGGGTGCTGTATCGCTTTCTGAAACTGAACAGCCTTTCTTCACCCCAGTCCCTGAGTGCTTTTCGGGGCTATTCAGATTTTTTTGTGTCCTTTGTATCACTCAGGGTACAGTCTGGACATGGCTGTCTTAGCTCCCTTGAGGCTGCTGGGAGGGGCTGGCTCTTCAGGAGAAAAATGATTGCATAGGTCTGGAGGGTCAGGAATATCCCAGTGCTAGACTCCTATTCAACTCTCTCTGACTCACTCTCCTCCACAACCTCTCCCCAGACTCCACAAGTCCATACCTCCACCTGCACCTCAGCCACAGGTGAGATTGTATTTGAAAGGTCTTATGAACTGGGTTTAGTGAATAAAAGCAAAGAACAAATAGAGGCAAAACAACCATGTGACTGCTAATTTCTTCTCCCCCACCCCCCAGCACCACGTGTCTCAGGCAATTTTTCAGGCCACCGCTCTGGGTTCAGCCTCTCGTGGTTGTGGACCTAGATCTAGAATCTCCTGCAGCCAGCAATCCTGTGGACTTCCTTTCCACAGTCTGATGTTATGCTGTCCCCAAGGCACATAGTCTTGGTGCCATGCAACTTTCTTTTGACCCTCTTGGCTTAGTGGTTTGCAACTCTCTTCAGCCCAGATCCCTGATCCTACCATTCTTCAAGCATCCTCTGCCCTTTCTGGCTGTGAACTGTCTCACCAGCTGTGTCTACTTTGCCAATTCTGGTGGATGTTATTGTATATAGATGCTTCTTCTATCTGCTCCAGGATAAGGCTCAGGACACATCTGCCTATTCAACTGCCTTTTTTTTTTTCTCCTCCTATCAGCTGTAATCTTTATTATTTCCTTCCTTCTACTTATGCTGGGCTTTTCTTGTTGTTTTCCTCTTTCCAATTCTTTAATTTGTAGAGTTAAATGGTTCATTGCTGATTTTTCTTGTGTTTTGAGATAGGCCTGTAGTACTATAAATTTACCTCTCAGGACTGCTTTTGCTCTGTCCCAGAGATTTGGGGTTGTGTGTGTTCATTTTCATTTGTTTCCAGAAAGGTTTCTATTTCTTTATTGATCTCCTTGGTAACCCATTCATTGTTTAATAGCAGGCTATTTAGCCTCCATGTGTTTGAATGTTTCGGGGTCTTCTTACTGTAGGTAATTTCTAATTTCATTCCACTGTAATCTGAGAGGATACATGATATACTTTCAATCTTTTTGAACTTGTAGAGACTTGTTTTGTGTCCTAACATGTTATTTATTCATGTGCACTTGAGAAGAATGTATATTCTGCAGCTTTGGGGTGAAATGTTTTATAAATATCAATTAAACCTATCTGATCCAGTGTTTCCTTTAGAGTCACTGTTTTCTTGTTAAGTTTTTGTCTGGAAGATCTATCCAGTGAAGTCAGTGGGGGGTGCTAAAGTCCACTACCATGACTGTGTCATTGTCAGTCTCTCCCTTAATGTCCTCTAGAAGTATTTTTTTTGTTTTGTTTTTATGTATTTAGGTGCTATTATAGTGGGTACATATATGTTTACCAGGGTTATATACTTTTGTTAGATGGGTTCCGTTAGTATTATGTAATGACTTTTGTTGTCTCTTGTGATGGCCTTCATTTTGAAATCTATTTTGTCGGATATGAGTATTGCTGCTCCAGCCTTTTTTCTTTTCCATTTTCATGGACAAATTTTTCCATCTCTTCACTCTCATCTTGTGTGAGCATTTTGTTCTGAGGTGTGTATCTTGTAGACAGCATATAGTTAGGTCATGTTTTTGTATCCATTCAGCTATCCTATGTCTTTTGATTGGAGCATTTAATTCATTTATATCTAGGGTTATTATTGATAGGTACTTATTTATTGCTACTTTAATTCTGTATGCCCAGGTTTCTCTATTTCTTCTTATTATTACAGCAGTCCTTTTAGCATTTCTTGTAATTCTGGCTTGGTGGTGATGTACTCCTTAGGTGTTTGTTTGTTTGTTTGTTTGTTTGTTTTGTCCAGGAAGCTTTTTATTTCACTGTCTATTTTGAATGATAATCTTGCTGGATATAGTAATCTTGGTTTCAGATCCTTGATTTCCATTACCTTGAGTACTTCATGCCATTCCTTTCTGGCCTATAGAATTTCTGATGATAAATTAACTGACAGCCTTATGGGAGCTCCTTTGTAGGTAACATTTGCTTTTTTCTTGATGCCTTTAAGATTCTCTCTTTCTCTTTAATTTTTGGCATTTTAATTATGATGTGTCTGGGCATGAGCCTATTGGGATCTTTTTGCTTGGGATTCTCTGTGCCTCCTAAAATTGTGTGACTTTTTCCTTTACCAGGTTAGAGACATTTTCTGCCATTATTTATTTAAGCATGTTCTTTATTCTTTTCTCCTTTTCTGCCTCTTCTGGCACACCTGCTATGTGAATATTTTTACATTTCATATTGTCCCACTGATCCCTTAAGTAGTCCTTCTGTTTTTTTATTGTTTTTTTTTTCTTTTTGGTTCTCTGTTTGTGTGATTTTTTTCAACTCTGTCTTCCAATTCACTGATTCTATCCTCAGCTTCCCCTAATCTGCTTATATTTCTTCCAATGTGTTCTTTATTTGTGCTATGTCATTCTTTATTTCTGTGTTCATAGGTACTATGTCTTTTCTCATGCTGTTGAGCATCTTTACCATTATTCTGAACTCTATATCAGATAAATTGCTTATCTCCATTTCATTTAGCTCTTCTTCTGGAGAATTCTCTTGTTCTTTCATTTGGGGGTTGTTTCTTGTCTCCTCACTTTGGCTGCCTGCTTGGGTTTGTGACTATGTATTTTAGGTAGATCTGCTATGCCTCTCAATCTCTAGTGCAGGACGGTGTCAAATACTATTTCTGACTAATTAGATCAGCCAAAGACTCAAAGCCTCCAGAGACCATCTCTGTCTCTAGACTGATAGGATTCTGTCCTGAATTGCCTTCAGGCAATTGTCCATAGGTATGGCAAGAGTTTTTTCTCAATAGGGTGGGGCAATTTCTTCTGACTGGAGGCTAATTGCTATTCTCAGTCTCTTAATGGGCCTCAGTAACTCCACACCATAGAGCAAGTATTTCTAATAGGATGGTTAAACTGTTTTTCCTCCAGGCAAGGCTCCCTGTATAGAAAATGTCTAGAGAGAAAGATGACCTCTGCAGTATGAGGGAATGACTCAGAACAGGTAACTGGGGTGTCTGCCTTCTGAACTCTAATTCTAGAGCCCTTGATCTTGGCTTCTGCTCACACAGCTCCAGTCCACTCTGCCCTCCCCGTGCCAGAGCAGAAGGTGAATGGTTCCACAGGGAATTTTGAGCATTGTCTCTTTAACACGGTGCCTGAATTCCCAGCCATCTCTCCCTGTGAGACAGTAACCCTGCTTCTTTTCATAGCCAGATGTTATATGAGTACCCTTCTCAGTTCTGGTGTTCTCTGCTGGGGGGCCCAGCTTGAAAACTAGACAAGTTTCAGTGGCAACCCCCCGCAGCTGAGATATCTCTTAGGAACTTCAGTTGCTATCTGTGGGAGCCCAGCCAGCCCTTTTGTGCCTCCACCTTGCCTACCGGTCTCTATGCGGTCTCCATTTTCAGGCTTCTCTCCAGTGAGTCTTCTGTTGATTATTCAGGAAGTTTTCTGTATGTTAGTTGTAATTCCAGTTTGGTACTGGGAGTGTGTCCATGCAGCATCCACTTCATCTACCACCATTTTTAATATCCAAAGTGATTCTTTGGGAACCCAATTAGAGGATGAGAGGCTATGAGCACAGTTGTTATGGGGCATGTGCCCTGACAGGGAGTTGAACTGTGATCTCCTGGTTCATAGATCAATGCTCAACCACTAAGTCATGCTGGTCGGGCTCATTGTGGTTTTAATACACATTTCTCTGACAAATAGTGATGTTGAGCAACTTTTCATATATCTATTGGCCATCTGTATGTCTTCCTTGGAGAAGTGTCTATTCATGTCTTCTGCCCACTTTTTAATTGGGTTGTTTCTGTTGTGTTAAGTTGTATGAATTATTTATAAATTTTGAATATTAAATCCCTTCTCAGATGTATCATTGGCAAATACATTCTTCCATTCAGTAGCTTGTCTTTTCATTTTCTTGATGTTTTTCTTTGCTGTGAAAAAACATTTTATTTGATGTAGACCCATATGTTTCCTTTTCCCCCCTTGCCTGAGGAGATATAGCAAAAAAATATTGCTACAAGAAATGTCTGAGATTTTACTGTCTAATTTTTTTCTAGAATTTTTATGGTTTAGAGTCTTACATTTTTGTCTTTAATCAATTTTGAGCTTATTTTTGTGTATGGTTTAATAAGTTTGTCTAGTTTAATTTTTTTAAATGTATCTGTCCAATATTCCCAACACCATATCTAATCTAATAAAAGAGTAATATTGAAATTGACCATTTCTACGGGACGCCTAAGCCACACCCACCAGCCAATCAGAGCAACTGTATGCAAATTAACCCAGCCAAAATGGAAGCTGGCAGTCACGGAGCTAGAGTAAACAGCAGGCTTCCGGTGCACCAGGAGTAAAATGTCTGCCTAGGCTGGCTGGGCTTCTCCCAGCTCAGGCAACATTGTTGCAACATTGTTCAATTATAGAAGCCATGGAGCTGAAGCAAACAACAGGTTTCCGTTGCACCAGTGATGGAGGAAACTGTCTGCCTAGGCTGGCTGGGCACGTCTACTAAGACAACATTCTTTCAATTATAGAAGCCACGAAGCTGAAACAAACAGGAGGCTTCGTTACCTGCCTAGGCTTTGGCTTAAAGCAACAGTGTATCAATTATAGAAGATAAATAAACCCCAGAAACCTGCTTCCAGCCAGCCTTGCTGGGACGTTGGGTCAATGGGAACTGTGGGCAGCCTGAAAGCCTGAAAATAGCCCTCAGCCCATCACCCAGGCTTCCCAGGCACCTCAGTAGGGACCCAAAACCTGAAGGGACTGTGGGAAGCCTGAAAATGCCCCACAGCTCCTCACCCAGGCTGCCCAGGCACCACAGTAGGAACCCAAAACCTGAAGGGGCTGTGGGCAGCCTGAAAATGCCCCTCAGCTCCTCACCCAGGCTGGCCACATCCCAATGGGGTGAGGGTCCACACTGGGGGGCTTGGCCAGCTTGCAAACAGCCATCAGCCCCTCACCCAGGCTGACCAGGCATGCCAGCAGGTGGACATCCCCAGAGGGGTCCCAGACTGTGAGAGGGCACAGGCTGGGCTGAGGGACCTCCTGAGTGCACAAATTTTTGTGCACCGGTCCCCTAGTATATATATGAAAGGCTAAGTTGACTCACACGTATGGGATACATATAAAGCTCTTGCTGGCACCAATTGCACATGTATGTTTTGATCTGTAATTGTCGATTGTGAATTTGGTTCACACTTCTATTATAGAGAAAAAGTACATAGCAGTATTAAAATATTTCTTCTAATTAATTTCCTTTCAATGTGCAAGAATTCATGCATTGGGACACTAGTTTATTATAAAAAGTCTAAGCAAAGTGGTAATAGAGAAAACACATCTCAACACAGTAAGTGCCATATATGACAAACCCATAGCCCAACATTGTACTCAATTAGGGGAAAAGTGTTTTTCTTAAGATCAGGAACAAATATCAAAGTACTAGAGGCCTGGTGTATGACATTCATGCACTGTGGGGGGGTCCCTTCAGCCCAGCCTGCACCCTCTCACAGTTTTGGACCCCTCGGGGGGTGTCTGACTGCAGGCTTAGTCATGATCCCCCACCTAAGCTGGTAGTTGGACATGCCCTGAGGGGTCCTTAGCTCTGCCTCGGAGGTGGAAGAGGCTCTTGCCACCGCCCTTGTGCTCATCAGTCATGAGCAACCTACATTGAGCATCTGCCCCCTGGTGGTCAGTGCGTGTCACAGCAACTGGTCGTTCTGTCATTTGGTCGATTTTCATATTAGGCTTTTATTATATAGGATACTATAAGACCGTAGTAATTAAAACAGCATGGTACTGGCATAAAAAAAGACATATAGTTCAATGGAACAAAATAGCCCAGAAATAAACCCACACCCATAAGGTCAATTAAGATCAGCACAGATGTGGAACAGCATGGCCAGGAGGCAGCCCTGGGGCTAGAGAGCTCTGCTCTGCCTGCTCTGCTCTGCTCTGTCTATTGTGCTCTGGTCTGGCAAGACACCTCTGTGTTTGATGCCTTCTGTGTTTGAGCTTCAGCTGGGGAAATTCCGTTTTCAGTCTCTGGTGGAAAGACTGCCAGAGGGGAGCTGACTTATACAGACAGAAGCCCCTGTCCCTGGTCTCTGATCCGTCCTCATGCAAACGTAGACTCCAAATCCTTGCAGTTTGATCAGAACCCAGCTGCTCTGACTTGCCAGTGAAGATGCTGATGGAGATATAGTGCACAGTTCTGACTGGACAGGGAAAGCCTCAGTCTTCTTGGTTGACATACAATTTCAGGATCTCCTTTACAAGGGCTGGCTCAGGCAGCAGGAATACAGTGCAGGCTGGCAGGTCAGTGCCGGAGGCAGACAGTTTAGTGCAGGCTTCTCCCTGGAGTACAGTTTGTGTAAGTGGCCTCTGTTTAGAACTGGCTGTTAGGTTCTGTTTTATCATTTTAGCCCAGTTAGCTACCAGGAGCTAGTCTTGTTAGGTAACTTTTTTCTCAGGGTGCTCTTCCCGAACACTACCTTTTCTCATACCTGTGGCCTCGGCCTATCTCTTCCCCTTGATCCTTCTTTTCTCTCCGTCTCCCAATCTCCTCTTCTAAGAACCCGCACAAGTGTTGCTTCTTCCACGGGGCCTTCCTTGAATCCCTCAGACAGAATTAATTGCACCTCTTCTGAGCTCCCGCACGTTTGTTCACGCCCAGGTTTTGGAACATTGCCACTCTGTCTCCCCCACCATATTCTGAAAGTCTGAGAACAGGGAGCAGACCTTACTTGACCCTCCGTCTCCAGCATGATATCAGGCACAGAGAAGCTGTTAATAGATCCTACGTATGCTGAGTTACTGGAGAGCTTGCAGCTTGCTGAGAAGATATGGTTTCTGAGGTTGGCAAGGCAGATAGGCAGCATGAGCCTAAGCTCAAAAGGGCAGTTCTAACTTCCCCAGCAACTTGTCGCATGATCCCTGACTCACAGAGTGGAACTTGTGGCGTGTCTACAGAAAGCCCGCCAGCCAGCCATCGCTTTCATAACTGCAGCAGGACTGGTGTGACTCTCCCACAGGACAGCAGGGCCCTGGTGCCTGGCTGGCCAAGGACGTGACTAGGGACAGGTCTATCTGATTAGTCATTTTCCTCTCGTTTTGTAGGACCACACCTTCTTTTGGTCATTTTCTGACATTTATAGCCCTTTACAGTTTCTCATGCATAATTAAACACTGACTACCACTGAGTATTAAAGAGAAAACATTCATCAGAGATTTAGAGAAAGAAAAACAAATTGATTGCCCAGAAGCCCTATCTCCTCACCCTGCCCTACGATAGACAACCTCAGGGTGGAGGTTACCAGCTCCTCCCAGCCCATTGCTTGTTTACCTGCCATTTGTTCTGTTCCAGGAAGAATCTAAACTAATAAAAGGGCAATATGCTAATTAGACCAAGAGATCTTCTGGGAAACTGGCCAGGGAGGGCAGTTGGAGGCCATCAGGCTGGCAGGGGAGGGAGGTTAGGGGTGACCAGGCCTACCAAGGAGGGCAGTTAGGGGCAACTAGTCCTGCAAGGGAGCAAGTTGGGGACCATCAGGCTGGCAGGGGGTGGCAGTTGGGGATGAGCAGGCTGGCGGGGGGGGGGGGGGGGGGGGGGGGGGGGGGGGGGGGGGGGGGGGGGGGGGGGGGGGGGGGGGGGGGGGGGGGGG
>PVJC01049994.1:0-11965 GCA_004026665.1 Murina feae
ATTGCAATTGATTCATATATAATTGGAAGTTATGCCATAATATTATCAATGGTTCTTTAGCTGGAGAGATTATAAACATTTCTAATTTAGGCTTTATACTTTTCTATATGCTCTTAATTGTCTACATTTACTTTTTATTTTGTTTAAAATTTAAAATAGAGCTAAGGTAAAAAACAAACAAACAAGTTCTCTTCAAATGTTTCCAAGATGAGTCTCTACCATCTAAAATAGGGACTCCTGCTACCCAGGACTCTTGGAGAAATTCCTTTTGCCCTCAGCAGAGGTGCTGAGAAAGGAATAGAAATGCTACATTATTCCTGAACCATTCTCTACCGAGGGACACAGTCCTAGGTGAGATACAGGGTCAACAAAACAAGTTTGGCTGATTTCCTCAGTTCCAGAGTAGTGACCACTCTCTCCCACCTCCACCTTGAAGAGATTGAAAAGTCCTTGCTTCTAGGGTAACCCCCACCTCCCCCCGAAGAGACACACTTTTCCTCTGTAAGTCACTTTGTACTGTTGGGAAGCCCAGGACTGTCCCAGCCTCTCCCCAATGAGGGAAGCTGACCTGAGAATGAAACAACTCCAAGTATAGGATATAAATGGGGGATTTACAGAGACTGTACCATCCGTGAAACCCTTCCTACTCCTAAAGGGCCAAGTGCATACATTTCCTCATTCAGTAAATCAGTTGGGGTAAAGTTTTCCTTTTTTTTTTTTCAGCTGAAAGCATACTAAAACTGACACAACATATGTTATATTAAAGATTTCCTCAAAATACTTTTTCCTAATCTTAGTGTGAACTGAGTTTCACTTCATAGGTTGGAATGAAAAGGGAATGAAAAGTTGCTTTAGACTCTGTAACTGTTGATTCAAGTGAGTTGCCTCAAATAGCATCTTAAATATGAATTCTAAAGTTTCCATTAAATACAGCATAATAATATGGTTGGTTACAAGAATTGAAGGCTTTCAGCAATCACAAAATGCCAATAACCTTAAAGCAAATGTCAATAAGAGAATTTGTGCTTAAACTGTTTTACCTATAATGTCCTTGAGATCTAATCTTGAAATATCAATGCTGATAAAAAGTAATCAAGATACATTTCTTTGTAAATAATTTATGTATCAATCATATCATCAAGTTGAAGAATGACATTGAAGACAGATTTCAATAACTATTTATAGTATCATAAAAATAATCCCAATACTTTTTAAAAGTGGTGCCTTTTCAGACAATTCATTCCTTTAAATAAACTGAAATATTTTAAAATCACAACATTAAAATCGTAAAAATAAAAGCAGGTCAACTTTGAAAAAAACTCATCTTCCTTCTCCGGCGAAATCATTTCATATTTTGTTTTGTAGCTGGTATGTCTAGGAAGTCAATACATTTAAGGGTGTAGGGAGAGGGGCTGGATATAACAACAGATGCAAGATAATCTACATGATTATTTTCTAGGAAAAATGTAGCTGCATTGGAAAAGAATATTTCTGAAGATTACTTAGGTATCAAAATAGTTTTGGAAAACCTGTGTTACATTTTGATAGAAAATTTGCTGCCCTTCAAAGATGTTTATTTTGGGGTTTCTACTTTTTCTCCATTAAATTCAGCAGCATTTATTTTGTAGACTACAGATCCATAAGCACTTTGCTATCCATCCTCCATTATTTACTTATATTTAATTTGCTATTTTCATACATTCCTACACATTATAATAGCAAGTGACCACAGAGAAAATAATTGGTCATTTAAATTTAAATTGATTTCTATTTCTCTTCCATAGGGAAATAGGAAAGAGAAATAGATGTACCAAAATAGAAAACTCTTAAATTAAGGAAAAATGTATTAAATTAACTCTATTATTTTTGTATGTGTGGATGTTTATGATTGAGATTTTAGAGTGGAAAAGGAGTACTAGTATGTGATAAGGTTCAAACAAACAATATGAGACAATTTGTAGGTTCTATTTTCAAAAATTTAAAACATTTTAATCCAATAAGAATGTTTTAAGGGGAAGAGGACTCATAAACAAAACATCTTACTGAGTGAAATTTTGACCAAAATAAATGACATATCTTTGAATGTAGCCATGGTTGGTTTGAGGGGACTGGGAGAAAACGGAGCATGAAATAACTTCAATTACTGGGTACCAGAATGAAGTATATTCTTTGATTTAAATGGATTTAAAGTTAATGAATTCAAGGGAACTGCTATGAGGTTCCACCTTTTCATATCAAAATGAAAACCATTAGGCACCCATACTCTTGAGAACCAGGTTTGGTAGGGAGAAAGCGAATTGATCTAGGTAGAAACACTTCAGGGAAAAGGACAAGAAGAAAAGAAACCTGACCGTGTATGAAAAATGAGCACTCCCTAAGCTCTACTCTTAGAAGTGGCAAGTTACCTATTTAGATGGGATGATAATTGGGTCCAATGCATTTGTTATATCATTTAATACTTTCTAAATGGAAGCAAACGCAAGTCTTGGAATGTCTGCTCAGTTGTCCTAAACTTTGAAGCTTACTTTAATTAAAGAAAAAAGAAAGAAAGAAAAATCACCAGTGAACCTGACTGAACATAGATATATGATAAATTTATTCAATTCCTCTTATTAAGTTTGGAGGTAAATTTTCCAAGGTAGATAGCAAGGTTAATTTGGGTATTTGAAATTTAAAGAAGCTCCTAGGGATTTATGGTTCTATTTTGATCCAGGTAAGAAATAGGAGAAAGTCCTTGAAAACTTCTGATTTCTACATTTTTAAAAAATTGAAGTATAGAGTTTGACAAAAGTAGAAAGCTACTAACCAAATATAACAAAATAATATTATAGCATTTTATTTTAAAGAAATGAATATTCCAAGAAATTAATCAATATTTTGATAATCTACTCAACAATAGAGTATGTTAATCAAACATATCTAATCATGTTAGGTTTAGAGTCCATCTACTGGTTAAAATCCATTATAGTTTCATCCATTTATTCAACAAATATTTATTGAATGCCTATTGTACCAAGCACTATAGACCCTGGGGATAGAGTTAAACAAAAAAGGTCCCTATCTCATGGAACTTAATAGATTGTACTGCATTGGACTTGTGCTAGTAACATAATGACTGGTTAATTTAAACAAGAATTTTGGATGCACTGTACCAAAACAATGTTAAAATTTCCAATATAATCTAATAAAAGAGTAATATGCAAATTGACCATCACTCCAAGACACCCAAGCCATACCCACCAGCCAAGCCATGCCCACCAGCCAATCAGAGCAGCTGTATGCAAATTAACCCAGTCAAGTTGGCAGCCGGCAGCCAGGAAGCTGGAACAAGCAGGAGGCTTCTGTTGCAACTGCCTGACTAGGCTGGCAGGCCTCTGCTCAAGCAACAATGTTCCAATTATAGAAACCACGGAGCTGAAGCAAACAGGAAGCTTCCACTGCCTGCCTAGGCCTTGACTCAAGGTAACAAAGTTTCAATTATAGAAGATAAATAAACCCCAGAAACCTGATTCCAGCCAGCCTCACTGGGACCTTGAGTCAATGGGAGCTGTGGGAAGCCTGAAAACAGCCCTCAGCCCCTCACCCAGGCTGGCTAGGCATGCCAGCAGGTGGACATCCCCAGAGGGGTCCCAGATTGCGAGAGGGCACAGGCTGGGCTGAGAGACCCCCTGCCCCCGAGTGTACAAATTTTTGTGCACCGGGCCCCTAGTAAGAAAATAATAACAAAAAAAATTAAAATGTATTTTTAATTTCATCCTGCTGAGTAGACTTCATTTTGGTGTGTTAATATTCCCATTAGAGATAACAAAAATCAGTTTGTTAATAAATACCATCTGGGTAGTTAATCCATTTCCTAAGGAAGATTGGTATAATGTGAAAGCACCAGCTATGTTCAATATAAGCAATATTGGAAAACATTAGTCATGAGAATTCAAGGTCTCAAAGGTGATGGGTTTTTGTTGTTTTTTTAAAAAACTATATTCTTATTAATTTCAGAAAGGAAACGAGAGGGAGAGAGAGATAGAAACATTAATAATGAGAAACAATCCCCTACAAGGACTGAGCCCGCAACCCAGGCATGTGCCCTGACCAGGAATCAAACTGAGACCTCTTGGTTCATAGATCAATGCTCAATCACTAAGCAACGTCAGCCGGGCAAGAGCCATGTTTTTGAAATGAGCCTACCTTAACTGCAGAATAACAAAGTTGCATTTAGAAAATCCATGCTAATTACTGAGAAGGTTCAGGGCAAAAATTGACTAATTTCCATGGCCTGGATCTTACGCCTGACAAAATGTGCTCCATGGTCAAAAAATGGCAGACTATGACTGAAGCTCATGTTGATGTTGATTATCGATGATTATTTGTGTCATCTATTTTGTGTTGGTTTTACTAAAAAAAAAAAAAATGCAACAATCAGATTAGGAAGACATCTTATGCACAGCAGTAACAAGTCCACCAAATCCAGAAGATGATGGAAATCATGACCCAAGAGGTGCAGACAAATGACTTGAAAGAAGTCATCAATAAACTGATTGCAGATTGCATTGGGAGAGATGTAGAAAAGGCTCCCCAATCAATATATTTACCCCACGCTTCTTTGTTAGAAGTCAAAATGTTGGAGAAGCCAAACATGGAGCTGGGAAAACTTATGGAGCTTCATGGTGAAGGCAGCAGTTCTGAAAAAGCTCCTGGGGATGAGACAGGTACTAAAAGTTAAATGAGCTGAAAGCTATGCACCTCCAGTCCAAGAATCTGTTTAAAATTCAGACTTTTAATGGTGACAAATAAAAAAATCCTATTTGTTAAAAAACCTACATTGTATCTATGAGTATTGATTTAAATTCTTCAGATGTCTAGAGTTTTAAATATTTATTTTTTCTTCTCCCTATGGAGTAATCCTCTTTATCAGTAATCCTACTTGTGGCACTGTCAATGAGAACACTAATGAAACATAGAAACTTACTACTATACCTCTCTTCTTTTTCTTTTCTTTGATTTTTCCTTCTTTCTCCCTTTAACTCTTGTAGGATAATCATTTTTTTCAGAATTAACCCACTCACTCTCTTCTCTGAAATCCAATGCAAAACCATTTGTTTATAGTCATCTAAATCTTTGACCCTTTTCCTAAAGCATCACCATATACCTTCCTTTTCCCCTTTAATCCAATAAATCATTTATTTTCCTATTGTTAAGAAGTTTCTAAGATTAAATAGATTACAAGGTATTTCTTAATGTATCAGAGAATGGCTGGTGGGTCTGAACAAACCAATCTTGAAGCTCCATTTTTTTGATCTGTACCAAATTATGTCTTCACCTTTGTCCTCTACACATGTAACAATTATGTCTCTATTACTCTCTATCACTGATGTAGATATAATCCTAACATTGTTGTAAATTTAACTTTACTTATTTAACAATCATTTATTGAGCCTCTACTATAAATTTACTCATGATACTCTTTTGAGCACTAGGGATACGATAATGAACAAAATAGACTTGTTCTCTAACTTAGGGAAATTTACATTCACGAATTGTTGGGAGATTATATATTTCTGGTTAATATCAAAATAAGCCAGTAAATGTTAACAATGCAGATTCTTAGCCATTTTTTTAAGTCACTGTCTTTTACCTTGGAATATACTTTTATCTGGGACATTAATCATTTTTATCATAAAAAAGCAATTAGCATTTGCAACAATTTATAGCATGTACTAATGTTCTGTTTCATACTCAACAACCCTAGGAGTACCTCTCAGCTAAATGTCTGAGCATTTAAATTGGGAATAACTAGAATATGGAAGTCAACCTTCTCCCTAAGAACTTCATTCACTTCACTGAAATGATTTCAACATATGATTAGGATAATTTCAATCTTTTCCAACACAATGGAGCATTATGTGGAAGTAAAATATTATTTCTCTTTAAACGTCGTGTTTTCCCCTTTCACTACTGCAAACAGCTTTTAAGGTGAATTTGGCTCAAGGACATAAATGAGGAACTTTACAAAGCGTCCACTATGTGACCTCTTAACTTGGGAGGAGTTAGGGGTCACATGAATTGGGTTTGGGTGAGGTGAAGACTGGAGATGTAGTCCAAAACAAAGTTATTTGAAGGGTTATATTTTATCTTAAAAATCATGCTGTATATTACATCTATATTGCTTCATGTTTGTTTTAATATAAAAACAATGTTTTAATTTATTACTATTGACTAACTAGTGGTCATATTATGTGTACCCCAGCTTGAGAGACATTGGGGAAGCTTAATACAGCACTCAAAAGACCTGAGCTCAAACTGTTATCAAACTGCTCAAGTTCCCCACCTTCAGATTTCCTCCTCTCTTAAAAAGTCTACAATCCTGCTTTACTCTCCACAGTGTTGTTGGAAAGATCAGGAGTCAATAGGACATCACTATTATCATTAATAATAAATAACTGGTTTGTTCAATCATCCGAACTTGGGTCAGTACAAATATGAAATGGTTCCATTTTTCTCCAATTACTGCTTTCAGTTGTGCTCCACTGAGTCTCCTTCTCACACCCCTTAGACAGCTGAGTCAGATTCCACATCTTTCTGATCCGTTCAGGCCCATTTAATTCAATTTTAAATTCCACCTTGTTTCTGTTTGAAATCTCATCTCTTCCCATCCCCCTTGTTCCAGCAAAGTTTCCATTTAAGAGATTTAAGATTAGGAAACAAGTGGGATCAGTTTTTTTACTCCCTCTCCTCTCTTTTTGTTGGGACCCCTGCTCCTCCAAAGAAATGGGGTCAGAGGTTGAGAAATTCTGCAAGTATTCCTACTTGGCAGGTGTAGGTGTGGTCCTCTATTGTCTGTTGCTCTTTCTCTGTTCAAAATCCATTAGTCTCTGATGCACTTTGAATGGTTCCCAGCCAAATACCGAGTCTCTCCTGGAACACACCTGTGAATTCTTTCTACGGGCAATGTCCTGGGAGTGGTGGTGGTGGTGGGACCCACAAGGCAATCTGTTCTATTCTGGGAGACCTGCCTAACTCACTTACTTTCTACTCCTAAAAAACAGCTTCTGAAAACAGATCCATTTCCATCTTGGATTCTATCCCCCCACAGCATCTCACTGCTGCAATCTCCTCTCCCAGTGGCCTGTCCTCTCGGAAGTTCCTTGGGATCCACTCCCTTTCACTCAGCTTGGGGAGAGAAGGGGAAGCCTGCTGCCCTCTAGAACAGGAAGAACCTCAGGCTTATCATCTTAGAATATAGTGTGAAGTGGTTACTGGGCTGACGGTTGTAGGGAGCAAAGCCAGTGAGGTCATCTTTTACAAATCCTGGGAGATGGGTCTGGGCCTTAGTGATCGTGGGTGCTCTTCCTAATGAGAAGGACATGACACCTCTTTTTCACCCTTTGGGTCATGGGTGATGACTCCAAGGCAGCAAAGTTCACGTTCAACATCCTGTTGCCTGTTAACACTTGCTAAAACCTGCTTGGAAGTGTACACATTTATGTAAATAAAAAGTATTATGTTGGCAGCACAAACACATGCGATAATTGGGGAAAGACAGTTTTGTGATGTACGCCACCCTCAAGGCTTAGCGGCTTGGCTTTCTTATACCACTTGTCAAAATGTGCAACTAAGCTTGCTGGCTGCTGGCAGGGGAGCTGTTATGTGCTATCACGGAGAGGAGGGGAGTGAGAAGTTGAGAGGGGCTTCTATCTTCTCTGAGTCTGGACCATATATTTAGAGCCTTTCTTTGAATTCAAGGGAAATTGCTTGTTTTTGTATTGCCTGTTGTAATTTTTGTAGTTATAACATAGCGGCAGGGAAGCATTTTATACCCTTTGGATGTAGTTGGAATATCAGCGTTATATAGAACCAGAGATATCCTGTCTTACAGCAAACTCTGTGTTTCTATTTTGTGGGGTCAGACCTCCATGCACCAAAATGCTCACCCAGAAGCTGGGGAATTTCTCCAGCAGACAGCTGAGTAGTCTGGCACCAGCTCTTTCTCCACCATTGGCTTCAGTATTTCAAAGGGAAGCTTTTTAAAGGGGGAAAAATCGACACACTTCAGACATTACATAATAGGGGAATCAAAGTCTTACAATGTCACACAGTGTTTCTCAGTGTCACAGTGGCAGGTCTTCTGTATCTTCTACCCCTAAAATGAAGCCCTTTCAAAAGTCCCTGCCTTTAGATTGCTGGTCCTGTACCCACGGCCTAGTCTTTCCAAACCAGCAAAGCAGCATTTTCTGATGGCCTGCAGCTCTTTCCCACAGTTCCAGAATTGTCCCCAACTCTGTCTGTTCTCTTCGGAGTGGAGGGCATTCTCACACCTTCTGCTCTGTACCTGGCTCAGAGATAGCCACTGTGACACACTGATAAGGCAGCTAAGAGCTCATCCCAGTTTAAGGTAACCCCATGAAGCTTAGGCCACAGAGGAGGCAGTGCAAGAAATGCTGCTTTTCTGCCTGATCGGTGTGGTTCAGTGGTTGAGCATTGACCATATGAACCAGGAAGTCACAGTTTAATTCCTGGCCTAGGTTTTGGCTCCATCCCTAGTGGGAGGAGTGCAGGAGGCATCCAATTGATATTTCTCTTTCATTGATATTTCTATCTCTCCCTCTCCCTACCTTTCTCTAATATATCTATATCTATCTCTATATTTATATCTCCACTGAGTGGCCAGATTATTATGACCACCTAATGTTTGTAGACAAGTTAGCTATAATTTCATGCTGAAGTTGCTAGAGGGCCAGACCATTATAAATAGGGAAGCAGGTTGCTTACCATGACAATAGAGGTGATTTTTCCTGAAGATATGAGTAAACAATGCGATTTAACAGCCTTTGAACATGGGATATATATACACACATATGTACACTGGGTGGCCAGATTATCATGACCACTCCATCAGCACTTCGTTGGGCCACCTTTTGCCTTCAATACTGCAGTGATTCTTCTTGGCATTGACTCCACGAGATGTTGAAAGGTGATGCGAGGAATCTGACACCATGCCTGATGAAGAGCACTGTCCAGTTCTGTGAGATTTGATGGTTGTGGAACCAGCTGCCTGATGGCTCTTTTAACTTCGTCCCACAAATGCTCAATTGGATTGAGATATACTTATTGTGGGGGCCACCTAAGCAAGGTAAAGTCTCCCTCATGTTCTTGAACTACTCCTGAATAATATGACCACCGTGGCATGGCACATTGTCTTGTTGGAAGAAGCCATCTCCATTGGGATACGCCATCAACATGATAGCATGAACTGCATCAGCAATGATACTTAGGTATGTTGTGCTATTCAGATGTTGTTGCACACGAATTAAAGGGCCCAAATCATGCCAGGAAACACATGCCCCAAACCATAACACTGCCCCCACCAGCTTGAAGGGTTGTACTGATGTGGGGTGCATGCTTTCATGTTGTTTCTGCCAAATTCTCACTCTGCCATCTGCATGATGCAACTGGAAATGCGATTCATCAGACCATGTGACTTTTTTCCAATGCTCAACTATCCACTTCTTGTGTTCCTGTGTGAATTGGAGACGTTTTATCTTGGTAACTGCAGACAGCAAAGGTGTTCGAACAGGCCTTCGGCTTCCATATCCCATACGATGCAGTGTATAGCTAATTTGCTTACAAATGTCAGGTGGTAACCTGACCACTCACGTTCAAATATATCCCACGTTCAAAAGCTGTTAAATTGCGTTGTTTACCCACATCTTTGGGGGGGAAATCACTTCTACTGTCGTGGTAAACAACCTGCTTTTTTATTTATAACTAGGGGCCCAGTGCATGAAATTCGTGCACTGGGGGCTGGGGGAGGAGTTACTCAGTCCAGCCTGCCCTCTCTCACATATTGGGAGCCCTCAGGGGGTGTCCTAATGATGTCTTAGGCCCGCTTCCTGCTTCCCTTGGGGAGCTGGCCTAAGTCTTAGTCTGGCCTCCCTTTGTGGGAGGTGACCAGGCTAATCAGGGGAAGCCACCAGCCCCATCACCCCACTGCTGCAGCCACTGCCAGTCACCGCAGCCACCAAGGTGTTTTCATCAACATGGACTCCAGGCCCTTCATCATGACAAAATGACAACTTTCTTTAGGCATTTTCAAGATGTGTCTTTTATAGGATATGACATTTCTTTCTCTTTTTTTATCCTCACCTGAGGATATGTTTCCATTGATTTTTAATGAATGTGGAAGAGAAGGGAAAAACAGAGAGAAATATCAAAGTGAGAAGAACACTTTGATTGGTTGCCTCCTGCACATGCCCTGACCTGGGCCCCGGACAGGGAGGAGCCTGCAACCTAAGTACATGCCCTTGGTCAGAATTGAACCCAGACCTTGCAGTCAGCAGGCTGAGGCATTATGCACTGAGCCAAACCGGCTAGGGCAGGATATGGCATTTCTTAGCCCTCCAGCAGTGGACCTTCATTTTTTTTCTCTAGGAGTGTGGTGGAAAAACCCTAGATTGCCTTTTTGGATTATTACTACCCAAGTTACTAAGAACATTATGAGTGGCATACAGGGAGCTTAGCCAATGAGGGTTAAGAAAAGGTGTCTCCTCTGTAGGTCACTCTGATCACTGACTCCAACCCTGCCCACACCTGTAACCTCTGGCCAAGGCTGCAGGCCTGGGCAGGGGACCCCCAGATTCCTCTGATCTTGGGCTCTGCCCTTGCCCACTACAGCCTCTGACCAAGGCTACAGGCCTGGGAAGAGGACCCTTAAATCCTTGCTATCACTAGCTCCACCCCTGCCCCACTACAGCCTCTGGCCAAGGTGACAGGCCAGGGCAGAGGACCCCCAGACCCCTGCAATTGCAGGCTCTGCCCCTGCCCCTCCAATCATCAGCACTGCCCCTGCCCAGGCCCTTAGATTGTCAGCTCTGCCCCTGACCCACTGCAGCCTCTGGCCAAGGCTACAGGCCTGGGCAGGAGACCCCCAGGCCCCTGCCATTGCTGGCTTCACCCTTGAGCCTCTGGCCAAGGCTGCAGGCCTGGTCAGGGGACCCCCAGACCCCTGCTTTGCTGGCTGTGCCAGTGTCCAGAACCCTGCGATCACAGGCTCTGCCCCTGTCCCTCTGATCGCTGGCTCTGAGGAGCCCAGGCCTCTGCAATCTCTGGTCTTGCCCCTGCCCAGGCCTGGGTAGGGCACCCTCATACCCCTCTGATCACCGGCTCTGCCCCTGCCCTCTCCAATCACTGGCTCTGCCCTTGTCCATGCCTGAGGCCCCTGGCAAAGACCTCTGGCCTGGGCAGGGGACCCCCAGCCCCCTCTGATTGCCTATTCTGCCCCTCAGGACCCCTGCCTCCCCCACCACCTGCCTGACCACTTCAGTGGCGGGGCTGAGCCGGACTGGGCAACGTCATCTTGTGGCCATGGGGGAAGCCATCTTTGTGATGGAGTGATGCCTAATTTGCATATTACTCTGTCATTAGATAGGATGTGGTTATGGGTGCTGCCATCTTGTGTCCATGGGGGCAGCCATATTTGTGATGGATAATACCTAATTTGCATATTACTCTTTTATTAGGTAGGATGGTCTGGCCCTCTAGCAACTTCAGTGCGAATTTATAGCTAATTTGCCTACAAACGTCAGGTGGTCATAATAATCTGGCCCCTCAGTTTATATATCTATATCTTTATCTCTCTCTCTCTCTCTCTCTCTCTCTCTCTCTCTCTATATATATATATATATATATATATACACACACTAGTTGCCCAGTAAACAAAATTCATGCATTGGGAGGGGTGGTGACCCACAGCCTGGCCTTCACCCTCTCCAATCTGGGACTCCTCGGAGGATGTCTGAATGCCAGTTTAGGCCCAATTCCTGTGGCAGTCGGACATCCCTCTCGCAATCCGGGATCGCTGGCTCTTAACCATTCACCTGCCTGCCTACCTGATCGCCCCTAACCACTCTGCCTGCCAATCTGCTTTGTCCCCAACTGCCTCCCTGCTGACCTTTCACCCCCAACTGCCCCA
>PVJC01049995.1:0-11936 GCA_004026665.1 Murina feae
GCACTATTTTGAGAAACCATCTTTGCCTCATTGTAATACCTTTGCTCATTTGTCAAAAATCAGTTGTGAATATTTAAGGGGGTCTGTTTCTGGGATCTCTGTTCTGTTGAATTAATCGACTTGTCTCTTCTTCTGCCAAGGTCCAGTCTTGATTATTGAGTTACTTATAGTGAGACTTGAAGTTGAGTAGCATCAATTCGCCAACTCTGTTCTGCTCTTTCATACTGTATAAGCTATTCTGGTTTTTTGCCTTTCATATAAGCTTTAGAATTGGTTTAATAGCACCCACACAATAACGTGCTGGGATTTTGATTGGGGCTGCATTGAATCTATAGGTCAACTTGGGAGTAATTGACATCTTGTCAATACTGAGTCTCCCTATTCATGAACATGAAATATCCCTCCATGTATGAGTCCTCAGGCTAGTTAAAATGAAATCCATTACTCATGTGTCAGCATATTTGGTTTGAACTAATTTTGTCAGCCTGACTAGAGAGAATCTATTTTAAGTCAGCTGGGCTGTACTGACTTGATCTTGTTTTCTTCACTTATTCCTCAGATCAAATGATTCGATATAAAATTTAGGGTACTCTACCGTGTAGTCTCAATTTCATTCCTGAGCTTTCTTTCTGTCATGATCTTAAAATTTCCACATTGTACTCGAGCCCAGGTTCAAAACTGGCTTCTGAATATTAATCTGGGAGTTTTTTTAATATTCCTGATGGTGAAATAGTACTCTAGCTTTATGAGATGCCTTCTTGGGGGAAATTGGTTAAAAGGAACATGATAACTCTCTGTACTATTACTTACAGCTTAATGAGACTCTCCATTTTTCTCAAAATAAAAAGTTTAAGATACCGTATGTCCAATAGAGCCTAATGTGCCCTAGTTTTCCAAAATACTAATAACCTATTTATGGGTGTAATTACAGATTCCAAAATTTATTCTTCTCTTTATTGTTTTAATTCTCCTTCCTTTACCAACTGAATAACTTGAAAAGCTTTCACGTCTCTATTTTAGGGTTTTAAAACACTCTTTATTACTTTATCCTCATCTCATACTTCTGAGAATATCATAAAATTATGCCAAACCTCCTGCTGAGGGAAGACCTGTTGAGAAATATTTGAGTGGCATCGCTCACAACCTGTTTTACAAGGCATATGCTACTATGAGCCATGTCAGGTGACTTTATGCAAGGCTTATGTTATTATGAGCCATCTATTTTAACCCATCAAGCTCCTCAACAGCAAGCCAGTAAAGGGGACTCCTCAGCTGGGTGAAGGTGGTTGACAAAGGGGAACAAAATAGGCACAGTCTCTGGAGCTGTAGGCCTCAGGCTCCACTGCCTCCTGCTTCAGGAAGGTTGGGTGGGGAATCTATGGGCTGGCCATGGTGTGCAGCATCGCTGTGAGGCCTGCTCCAGGTCAGTCCTTCCTGAAAGGTTTCTATATTGTGAGGAAAAACGGAGACTCTAGTGCCCATATTTCCTTAAGTGGTGTCAGGCTTCTGTGGGCTGAGCCAAGGTTTGGGAATGAACAGCTCCTTCTTAAGTGTGCTGAGGATGTGTCCTGCTGTTTCTCTCAAGTGTTTATGAGGCTTCCTGTTCACATGTATGACTCCTTGATCCTGTGGGTTTGGGCAAAGGAAAAGGGTAAAGTCCAATATAATTAGGAATCCAGGGGAGTAGCAGGTCCTTTGCCTGTAAGAAACTTTCACTTATAAATAGGAAATCTGTCTCTGTGTCATGTGTCATAAACATTCCTTTTGGGTTTTTTTGTTTGTTTGTTTCAGACTTGGTAAAATGTCTTTCTTTTCATCATGTATCAAAATTATTTTCATCACTGCTTTGGCATTTTCTCTTTACTCTGGTGAGTACATTTCAATTCTAGATGATGCTATTCATATATCCTAGAAAGTGCAGGACACGACTTCTGGTATCATGAAATGGAGCATTGTCTTTTATTGGGTATGTAGTATTTTATCTGGCAAAATGTAATGGGGTAAGTTACAGAACTCTTTTAAGAAATTACATCTGTGGAATGCTTTTTCTCTTTTCCTACCTTAGCAGAGAAGTGGGTTAGAATGAGCAGAACCTAGCTTTTTGTTCATTTATGACTAAAATTATTTACCTAATTGTTATTATTTTTTGGAGGTGAGATTCCATGTTTGCTAAAAGCAGAGTGTAGGATGTAATGATGTTTCCTAGATCTGACATTCCTTGGCAATCTGATTTGTTGTTTGCCAGTTCTGAGGCCAGTAAAGTAAAATCTTTGTAGTTAAGGGAGAACGCAATCATCCCTCACCTGGAAATTTATCTTTCTTTAGTGCAAAGAGACTGAAGAATTTGAGTAAAGTAGTTGTAATGTGTTGAACAGACCATCGATATTAGTTCTAAGTAATATTTCATTAAGTAGTAACTAATTTCTTCATGTTAGTTGACTTTATGCAAGGCATATTAGAGACATTAGACAAGGCATTGTGTTCTCTGAGTAGAATTTCTCATTTATTAAAAAAATGAAATAAAAGAAACATGGTGTCTTCACAGGATAGTTTGGTGATTGCTACACAACACTTAAACATATTTTTCACAGATAAGAATAATTTAGAATTACATTTCCAGATTTGGAGTTATTTTGTGAGCTTACCGTTTTGATACTACCACAAAAGGCTCACTTCAGAACTTGGAGGTACTGAGTAGGCAACATATGTAGTATTTTGCTATTAAAAGTTATAGGTTCTTTCCACAGAGACTGTGATTGTTTTCCTGTTCTTATTTTTATATTTTCTTTTGTGTGCTGGTTGCAGGAAATTCTCTTGCACTTGCAAGACATGTGCGCAAACCAGTAAGTTTAATTTTGATTAATTGTAATACTGAAAAAGGTGAACTTTTAATTTTTCCATATTATAGATTTTAATAACAAATTTCACCAAACAGCCCTGCCAGAGTTGCTCAGTGGTTAAGCTTCCACCCATTAACCAAGAGGTCCCTGGTTCACTTCCTGGTCAGGGCACATGCCCAAGTTTGGGCTAAATCCCCAGTAGGGGTATACAGAAGGCAGCCAATGGATGTCTCTCTCTCTCACTGATATTCTTATCTACCTATACCCTTTCTCTACCTCTATTTAAAAAAAATTCAGCAAACAAAATGTGCAAAAGAGTGATCCTTCAAAAAGTTTTTTAAACTGTGCCATTATTATGCTAGATTAAATGACATTAAGCCAGCCATAAAAAACTATTTGGTATTTTGGACAAGACTCCATTATTGGGTATCCTTGTTATTTGCAAGCATCTAATAAAGGTCACAGTGCATTTAAAGTAGAATTGTGGCCCTACTTGGTTTGGCTCAGTGGGCAAAGTGTTGGCCTGAGGACTAAAGGATCCCAGGTTCAATTCCAGTGAAAGGCACATGCCCGGATTGTGGGGCTCTATCCCCAGTCAGGAGCATGCAGGAGGCAGCCAGCCAATGATTCTCTCTCATCATTGATGTTTCTAGCTCTCTCTCCCTCTCCCTTCCTATGTGGAATCAATAAAAATTATTTTTTAAAAATAAATCTGCCTCAAAACTGTAACATAGAAATCTTACCTGAATTTCTGGCCTGCTCTGTGCAGGCTCCACACCTGCATGAGCCATTAGTTAAAATCTCTTTCTCTCTCTCCTTTAAAAAATAAAGAAAAGAAAAATTAAAAAAAAACACAAAGTAGAATTGTGTAGCCTAGCTAAACAAGAGGATTACAAATATTATCCACTTAAAGGTGGATAAAATAATTAATTTTCATATATTCACAGAGGAGAATGTTATGTATAGGGGAGAAACATTTAAATAGTTAAAGTTTACAAAGGTATTTTAAAAGGTGGTATATCAGAATACATGCCATCTTGTTTATTTAGGTAAGTTACCAAAACTGCCATTACTAACCAAATTTTATATATCTATGAAAATACTAATGTATTGAATATGTACATATCTCCTGATAATCTAAATGTTTCTGATACTCTAATAGTGAAACCATCAAGAAATATAGAGAAATTATTAAAATTTCATTTCACTACACCTTGTCGTATGAAGTAATGGGAAAATCTGATGTAGGCATTAGAAGTGCGACAAAAGTGGCTAATTTATAAAAATACATTCAGACATTTGTCTATATTTTATAAATGATATTGGGTTTGTAAAAATGTAGCAATAATATCTTATGGCTAAGTGGGCTTCATTTCTAAACCTCATTAAAGATTTTCATTTCATTTTGATGCATGGCATCTTGTACTAACGTTAAAGAACACCTTCGTGAAAAAGTTCATTACCTAACAAATTTTATGTTCTTCTTTATGTTTAATAGCCAAACTGTGATGCATATAAGGATATGGATCGATCACATGTTTGCAAAAATCAAGTGGATGCAGTCTGTGCAAGCAATGGTCGTACTTACGCCAATGAATGTGTTTTCTGCACTATAATGTTGTAAGAACACCAAACAATGAAGAAACCATCACAAATAGTAGTAAAACCCAAGTTTCAGACAGCCTAGGCACAGTATATAAGGAAAAAATTGTACTATGTCAGTAAAAGTCACAAAATCACACTTGTACCTTTCCCAGAAGTTCTCATTTGCCTAAGCAGTTTGGTTTTTGACCTCTCAATATAACTCTGCTGGATATTTTGAAAATGTATAAATCAATTAATTTAATCATTATGACTTAGAAATGTCAGTCTATGACCAATATATTGAATTCTGAAGTCCATCTGATAACTGAGAATCTCTATGATGTAGCTTCAAGCTACAGGGAACATAATTGAGCAAAAAAACACTATTTGACTACAGAAATTTGAAATCCATCACAAGGGGACCTTTTCCTGCTAGAGGGTATCCTCTGATTTTGGTCCACCTTGTCTTCTGAGTTCCATGATAGACTGCAAACTTTCTTTAGAAAATAGGGCATTCCAGGACACTCCCACCCAAGTGCGTTTTCTATATCCTTCACTCCAAGGACTTTGCAGTTTAATGGTTTAGCCAGCCTTCATAGCTCCCTCCTCATTTTCTCTCAAATTTATTTCCTGGTACTTAATCCCAAAATTGGCTTCTATCTCTAGAGAATCCTTCCAACAATCTCCAATCCTATCCACTCTCCAGTATGAGCGGGTTCCAAGACCGAGCCAGGACTGGCCACGTAGGAAGAGACAAGTAGTCCAGATGAGGGAAGGATGTGTGCAGGGCTGGGGAACACATGGGTCCCAGCTGCTGGCTGAGGTGGAGCACAGCCTCTCCACAATCAGCACTTAATGCAATACTCAGTTAATTTTAAATGCTGTTTATAACAATTTCTCTTTCTCTTTTTTTCTTTACAGAGACATTCATGTACCATTTAAATTTCAGCATTATGGGAAATGCCAGTATAGTTAGGGCAATCCTATTTTGCAGTGGATTCTACAGCCAATCAGAGTGTTAAATTCCTAGGTGACCAGACAAAGCCTTCTATGCTACAGAAGATGGAATATAGAATGTTGAAAATTGTCTCTCAACTCTAAGAACTTTTGATTGATTTTTGTTCTCTGTTCAATAAATAGCAGTTGAAAAACTACTGAATTGTGTTTGATAATGCAACACCTAATGCAATTTACAATAGTAAATATTTCAATCAATACAATGTTAAATTATATTATTGTTTTTCAAACGCCACCTTGAAATAAAAAATGTAGGCAGAGTAAGTGGATGCTTCATGGCCATGCTCCAAAGAACAAACTGAAATTACGACTAAAATACAGAAACCTTCCTGAATAATCAATGGAAAACTTGCAGGAGAGAACCCTGAGACCTGAGGACTGAAAGTGGAGACCCCTTAGAGACTGGTAGGAGGGTTGCAGGTGGGACAGCGCTGGCCAGGCACCCATAGACAGCAACTAAAGTCCTCAAGACACATACCAACTGTGGGGGAGTGCCACTGAGAACTCTGAGATCTAATCCCCAAGCTGGGCCCCCTCAGCAGAGAGCACCAATACTAAGAAGGGTACTCACATAGCATCTGGCTGTGAAAGCAGCAGGGTGCCATCTGCCATGGAGTGACAGCTAAAAATTCTGGCATCCTCTTAAAGGGCCAATGCACAAAATGCCCTGTGCAGCCACCCACTTGGGCTCTGGCAGAGGGAGGGTAAAGTGAACTGGAGCTGTGAGAGTAGAAGCGAGGACTTGGGACTAGAGGATAGAGCTCAGAAGGCAGACACCCCAAGTTTCCTGGGCTGAGTCATTCCCTCACACAGCAGAGGATGTCTTTCTCACATAGATATTTGCCTTGCCTGGGGGAAGATAGTTGATACACCTTATTGGAAAACACCTTGTCATGATGTCCTTAAGAGATTAAAAATAACAATTAGCCTCCAGGCAGAACAGTTTGCCCCAGCCTGTTAAAAATACTCTCAACACACAAGAAGATGATTGCCTGGGGGGAAAATTCAAGTTGGAATCCTAACAGTCTGTAGGCAGAGGAGGTCTCTGAAAGCTTTGAGTCTCTGCCTGTTCTAATTAGTCAGAAACAGCTTTTAACACTGTCCTGCACTGGAGATTGAGAAGTGTAGAGGACCTGTCTAATACAGTGGTTCTCAGCCTGTAGGTCGTGACCCTTTTGGGGGTCTAATGACCCTTTCACAGGGGTTGCCTAAGACCATCGGAAAACACATATATAATTACATATTGCTTTTGTGATTAACTAATCACTATGCTTTAATTATGTTCAATTTATAACAATGAAAATACATCCTGCATATCAGATATTCACATTACGATTTATAACAGTAGCAACATTACAGTTATGAAGTACCAACAAAAATAATTTTATAGTTGGGAGGTTCACCACAACATGGGGTACTATACTAAAGGGTTGTGGCATTAGGAAGGTTGAGAACCACTGGCCTAATACATAGTCACAAACCCAAACTGACAGACAAAATGAGTCAAGAAAAAAGGCCCAAATGAAAGAAGTAGAGAATTCTCCAGAAGAAAAGAAAAATGAAGCAGAGATAAGAAATATATCTGAAACAGAGTTCAGAGTAATGATGATAAAGATGCTCAACAGCATGAAAAAAGGATATAGGAACGATGAAAAAAAGAACAGTCTCAGATAAAGAAAGACATAACGTAAATAAAGAACATTGGAAGGAATACACCACAGACTAGTGAAAGCTGAGGATTGAATTTCTGAATTAGAAGACAGAAGTGGAAAAAATCAACCAATCAGAGAACCAAAAAGAAAAAGAAATTTAAAAACAGAAGGAAAGTTTAACAGAGCTGTGGGACAACATAAAATATAACAATATTACAATAGCAGATGAGCCAGATGAGCCAGAAGAGGCAGAAAGGAATAGAGAACGTGTTTGAAGAACTAATGGCAGATAACTTCCCTAACCTGGTAAAGATAAACATCACACAATTTCATGAGCCACAGAAAACCCCAAGCAAGAGGAACCCAAACAGGCGCATGCCTAGACACATCATAATTAAAATGCCAAAAATCAAAGACAAAGAGAGAATCTTAAAGGCAGCAAGAGAAAAGAAAACTGTTACCTACAAAGGAGTTCACATAAGGCTTACACCTGATTTTTTCATCAGAAACTGTACAGGCTAGAAGGGAATAGCATGGAGTGCTCAAGGTAATGGAAAGCAAAGATCTGAGACCAAGATTACTATTATCTAGCAAGACTATCATTCAAAATAGATGGGCAAATATAGAGCTTCACAGACACACACAAAAAAAAGCTAAAGGAGCACATCACCACCAATCCAGCATTACAAGAAATGCTAAAGGGACTGCTGCAATGAATAGAAGAAATAGAGAGAGAAATCTAGCCATACAGAATTAAAATGGCAATAAATAAGTACCCATCTACACTAATAAAAGAGAAACATGCAAATTAATCATCACTCTATCACTGCGCTACACACACCAGCCAATTAGAGAAACTATGTAAATTAACCAACAAAGATGGCAGTTAATTTGAAAATGCAGGCTGGGAGCAAAGACTGTAGACAACTGAAGATGGTGGCAGCCAGGGAGCTGAAGCCAGCAGGAGGCTTGGGTTGCTCCTGGAGGCAGAGGAAGCCAAGCTTCCCTCTGGCCCTGTACTCTGCTCAAGAAAGGGCTGAAGGCCTGGGTCCCTCAGGGCAACCCAGGTCCCCAGCCTGCCATGGGCTCCGCTCAAGGAAGGGCTGGGGGCATGGGTATCCAGAGGCAACCCAGGCTTCCAGTTTTCCCTGGGCTCCGCTGGCAGAGCTGGGGGGGAAAAAAAGAAAAAATGAGGGGCTGGGAGCAGCCGGAGTGGAGAAGCCAAGTCTTGCTGCTGCGGCCAGACCAAATGCCTAGGACCCAGGTGCCGGAGGAAAACCAGAGCTGGCAGCCAGGGGAAGGAAGGCCTATTGCTGGAATCTTTGTGCAACGGGCCACTAGTCATTAATAACCTTCAATGCAAATAGATTAAATGCTCCAATCAAAAAGCATACGGTAGGTGAATTGATACAAAAACATGACGCAACTATATGCAATCTACAAGTTCCACCTCAAAGCAAAAGACACACAGAAGATGTGAAGGGAAAGAAAATATTTTTCATGCAAATGGAAAATAAAAATAAAAACCTGGAGTATCAATGCAGATATCCAACAAAATAGACTTAAAAAAAAAAAAAAGAACCATAACGAAAGACAACAAAGGTCACTACATAATACTAAAGGGATCAATCCAACAATAGGATACAACTCTGGTAAACATATATGCACCTAAAATAGGGGCACCTAAATATGTAAGAGAACTTCTGGAGGACTTTAACAGAGAGATTAATAACAATCCAGTCATAGTAGGGGACTTTAACCCCCCTCTGACTTCATTGGATAGATCTTCCAGACAAAAACGTAACAAGGAAACAGAGATTCTAAAGGACTCAATGGATCAGATGGATTTAATTGACATTTATAGAATATATCACCACAATGCAGCAGAATATACATTCTTTTCAAGTACGCCTGGATCATTCAAAAAGATAATCCACATATTAGGACACAAAACAAGTCTCTACAAGTTTAAAAAGAGTGAAATCATATTAAGCATCTTCTCAGGTCACAGTGGAATGAAATTAAAAATAAACTACTGTAAGAAACACCCAAAACATTCAGACACATGGAAGCTACATAGCATCTTATTAAAATAAAGAATGAATGGGTTAACAACGAGATCAAGAAAGAAATAAAAAACTTCCTAGACAGAAATGAAAAATGACCACATAACAAGACAAAATCTCTGGGACACAGAAAAAGCATTCCTGAGAGGGAAATGCATAGCACTACAGGCATAACTCAAAAAAGACAAGGAAAGTCAGCAATAAACTATTTAATCCTATTACTTAAAGAAATAGAAAGAGAACAACAAGAAAAGCCCAGAGTAAGTAAAAGAAAGGGAATAATAAAGATTAGAGCAGAAACACATAATACAGAAAAAAACAAACAAAAACAATACAAAGGCTCAATGAAACCAAGAACTTTTTTTTTGAAAGGAAAACAAAATTGATAAACCATTAGCCATTCTCACCAAGAAAAGAGAGAGGACACAAATAAAATCAGAAATGAAAGTGGAGAAGTAACCACTGATACCAGAGAAATACAAAGGCTTGTAAGAAAATACTATGAACAACTATATGCCAACAAGCTGGACAATGTGGATGAAATAGACAAATTTCTAGAAAAATATAATGTCCCAAAATGGAATCAGAAGGAATCAGAAAACCTGAATAGGCTAATACCAACTGAAGAAATAGAAGCAGTCATAAAAAAAAACTACCACCAAACAAAAGCTCAGTTTGGACAGCTTCAGAAGGGAGTCTTACCAGACATTCATAGAAGAACTAACACCTATACTCCTCAAACTATTTCAGAAAATCCAAGAGGAAGGGACATGCCCAAATTTTTATTATGCCAGCATTATCCTAATTTCAAAACCAGATAAAGACACTACAAAGAAAAAATTACCAGCCTATATCCCTGATGAACATAGATGCTAAAATCTTCAACAAAATATTGGCAAATCTCATCCAGCAATATATTAAAAAGATCATACACCATGATCAAGTGGGATTTATTCCATGGATGCAAGGCTGGTATAATATTTCCAAATCAATAAAACAGAAACAAATTGAAAGACAAAAATCACATGATCATATCAATAGATGCAAAGAAATCATTCAACAAAATCCAATACCCGTTTTTGATAAAAACTCTCAGCAAAGTGGGGATAGAGAGAGCATACCTCAATATGATAAAGGCCATATATGACAAACCTACAGCCAACATCATACTCAATGGGCAAAAACTGAAACCATTTCCCCTAAGAACAGGAATAAGACAGGAATGCAAACTTCCACCACTCCTATTCAACACAGTACTGGAAGTGCTAGCCACAGTGATCAGACAACCAGGAGAAATAAAAAGCATCCCTATTGGAAAAGAAGAAGTAAAACTTCTTTTTTTTTTTTTTTTTGCTGATGACATGATATTCTACACAGAAAAGCCCAAAGACTCCTTCAAAAAGCAATAGACTTAATGAATTTGTCAACAGAACAGGCTACAAAATTAATACCCAGAAATCTATGGCTTTTTTTATATACCAATAATGAAATCTTGAAATATTTCTCACAGAAAGAGAAACTAAAAAAAACCCAAAAAACAAACAACCCCATTTACCACTGCAACAACAAACAATTAAGATATCTAGGAATAAAGTTAACTAAGGAGGTAAAAGACCTGTACACGGAAAACTACAGGACATTGAATAAAGAGATAGAGGAAGACATAAACAAATAGAAGAATATAATGTATTTTAGGATTGGTAGAATCAACATCATTAAAATGTCCATACTACCCCAAACAATCTATAGATTCAATGTGATTCCCAATAAAATAGCAACAGCATATTTCACAGATCTAAACAAAATCTCCATAAATTCATATGGGATAAAAAAAGACCCCAAAGAGCTGCAGCAATCCTGAGAAAGAAGGACAAAATTGGAGGGATCACAATGCCAGATTTTAAGCTATATTACAAAGCCACTGTCCTCAAAACTGCCTGGTACTGGCCCAAGACCAATGGATAGAACCCAGAAATCAACCCAAGCCACTATGCTCAATTAATATTTGACAAATGGAGTCAAGACAGTCTCTTCAATAAATGGTATTGGGAAAATAGGACAGATATATGCAAAAAAATGAAACTAGGCCAACAATTTACACCATACACAAAAATAAACTCAAAATGGATAAAGGACTTAAAAGTAAGACGAAAGCCATAAAAATCTAAGAAGAAGCAATAGGCAGCAAAATAGCAGACATATGTTGTAGCAATGTCTTAACCCATACAGTTCCTAGGGCAATGGAAACTAATGAGAAAATAAACAAATGGGAGTACATCAAAATTAAAAGCTTCTGCACTGCAAAAGAAACCATCAACAAAACAACAAGAAAGCCCACTACATGGGAGAACATATTTGCCAATGTTACCACCGATAAGGCTTTAATCTCCAACATTTACAGAGAACTCATACACTTAACAAAAGGAAGATAAACAATCCAATCAAAAAATGGGCAAAGAACCTAAATAGACACTTTTCAAAAGAGCACATACAGAAGAGACATAGGAAAACATGCTCAAAATCACTAATCATTTGAGAGATGCAAACTAAAACAATGAGGTACCATGTCACTCCTGTCAAAATGGCTATCATCAACAAATGAACAAACGACAAGTGCTGGCGAGGATGTGCACTGCTGGTGGGAATGCAGACTGGTACAGCCACTGAGGAAGACAGTATGCTGTTTCCTCAAAAAAACTAAAAATGGAAATCCCATTTGATCCGGTAATCCCACTTCTAAGAATATATTCCAAGAAAACAGAAACACCAGTCAGAAA
>PVJC01049996.1:0-11957 GCA_004026665.1 Murina feae
CGTGGCTCAGAGCCGTGTGTGGGAGAGGGTGTGGTCTCTGAATGCCTGGGGCGATGGGGGGATGGGGAGTCAGGGTGTCATGTCCAAATGGGCTACATGCTGCTGACTGTCCCCTTTCCTCCTGGCCAGCAACTCGAGGACGTCTCTGCCTGCTGGGGCGCCGGTCCAGTCGGGGAGAGAGCCGCACGCTACTGTGAGCCGGTTCCGGGGTCTCCTCGGCGGCAGCACACCTGGCCCCGCCTGGCTGCCGGAGGGGAAGTGACAGCTTGTGTTCCAGATGGCATGCCCGTTAGCACCCTCCTCAATGCTGCCCGAGTCCGTCTGACTCCTGACTCACCCGGGATAGTGTCCCCGCGATTTATTCAAAAAGCGATCCGTTGGAAAGCTGGGAGGAGTCTCATCGTCAATTCCATTCCTGCGGTTGGTAGGGAGGTTGAACATCTCAGCCTACACCTGGCTCACCTGGGAACCCACACGTCTCCATGGCTCCCCCAAGGACCCGGAGCCTGTGGGGTCCCCACGGGCCTCCCCCAAGGACCCGGAGCCTGCGGAGTGCCCAGCTTGTCCAGCCGCAGGGCTGGGCATCAGTGCCTGCTCCCTGGTCTGGCCCTCAGCCTGCTCCCTCCTCCTCAGGGGTTTCCTGGGAGCCCTGTGTGTTGGCACTTTGATGTGCGTGTCCTCTAAACAGCGACGTCCAGCCTCGGGCCCCCCGGAACCCTAACCTGCCAGTTCTGCGTGACAGAGCAGGATCACTCATGGGGCCCCTCCTTCACACTCCCTCCCCCACTCTCCCACGGGACCCGCTGCCAGGCCCTACCATGTGGGGGAAGGTCTGGCAAGCCAGTGGGCACAGCACAGAGCGCGTGGCTGTGGGTGGCACTGTCCAGGACCTTGGGATTTGCCTGAAGAGAGCCCCCACCCCAGTCTTTGTCCTCAAGAGCATGTAGCCTTAGCCCCCTGCCCCTGTCGCCTTCTTCCCTCTTGTGGACGCTGCCTCCACCTCTCCCTCCCTTCCCTTCCCTTCCTCCCATAATTCCAAGCACCTCCTGTGTGCCGGGCGTTCTCCTAGGCCCGGGGGATTCGGCAGAAAACAAAACAGAACACAGTCCCGCTGCGTTTGCTGCCGGGATGGGCTGCGGCGGGTGGCAGGGCCCCATGCCAGCTGGCGTCTGGGCCCCGGGCGAGGCCAGGGCTCGGGTTGTCCCGGCAGAGGCTGGGGCTCCGCGTCGTGCTGCAGGGCTGCAGTAGCGCCCGCTCACACCCCATGGCCATGGCGTGTGCACACAGGATACTGGGGGTCCCTTCTGAGCGGAGATGGGGGCGCTGCTGGGGAGCAAAGTCTCCCAGGTCCCAGAGAGCCATCCTGGGGGTGAGCAGTGGCCCCCCACCCGGCAGTTGTCAGATGCAGGGGGTCCCCCGGGCACAGCCTCAGAAACGCCGTTGGGAGCGGGTGGTGTGGACAATGTGGATGGAATCTGCGCTTGTGCTTCCTGCTTTTATTTTCTTTCTTTTTTTAATGTTTTTATTGATTTTTAGAAAGAGAGAAGGGAGAGGAAGAGAGCGAGAAACGTCATGAAAAAGAAACATCATCGACCGGCTGCCTCCTGCACGCCCCTCCCTGGGGATCCAGCCCGCAGTCCGGGCGTGTGCTCTGACCTCTCGGTTCGTGGTTGAAGCTCGACCACTGAGCACACGGGCTGGGCTTGCCCCTATTTCTTGCCCGAGACCTCGGGTGAGAGTCAGCCACCGGGGTGGCTTGAGCTGCCCCCCGCCTTGCAGGCTAACATGTGGCTGCGGCTCCCTCATCTGGTCCCCAGGTGTGGCCCTGGGCGTCAAGGTGGGGGGGTGCCTTTCAGCTGGGGACCCCGATCTTTCCGGGTGGGCTCCAGCAGGGCCTCCTCTGCCTGGAGCTCGCTGTCTCTCCAGCTCCAGGTGTTTGCTGCTCAAACCCCTTGAAAAGGCCGCCTGGAGCGCAGCCTAAGTGGCTCTCGAAGACGCAGAAGCGCCAGAGCCCTGCTCCCTCCACAGCTGAGTCCCGAGAAGGCGTCAGTGGGGGTGCCTGCCCCAGGGGGACACCTGGTCACCTTCTCCACTCTGCCCCCCTCCACTGCCCCGTCCCACCCGGGGAGAGGGGGGGCCAGGCTCAGGGAGGAGCACAGGCTTCCCTCATTTCCTACATCCTCCTGCTGGCTGGAGTGGGCACCTCTCCTCTCGCAGCTCAGGCTGCCGGACCCGCTCCTGGCCCCAGGCCTGGTCCCCGGTGGCACGGGCCCTTGTCCGGTGAGGCGGGAGAGACACGGGCTGCGAGAGGAAGGAGGGCCTCTGCCTTATTGCTTGTGCAGCGCAATCTGCGTCTCGGCTGTGAGGGAGGGATGACGGACGTGCCAGGACAGCACCCGCAGAACCGCCGTCTTCGCGCCCGGCCTGGTAATGAGTTCCGGGGCCATTTTCAGGTTTTAATTAATGGCGTGGCCCCATGTGGGCGAGCTGTCCTCACATGCATTGCGCCCTGCCCCTCTCCAGGGAAGCACGCGGAGCACGCTGTCTCCTTGGATGCTGTCACGTGTTTGCCCACCAAACACCTTCTAGCCCAGCACCCTGACCTGCTGTGTGACTCCGGCCTCAGTCTCTCCATCTGTGAATGGGAGGCAGCCCTAGGTGACCCCTCAGGGCGTTCCTTGCGGACAAAGATCCCCCATGTCTGCCTCATGCCCGCTCAGCCAAGAACACTGAGATTTAATTTAAAAAAATGTTTTTATTGATTTCAGAGAGGAAGGGAGAGGGAGGGAGAGAAACATCAAGGATGAGAGAGAATCATGGGCCAGCTGCCTTCTGCACGCCCCCCACTGAGGAGCAAGCCGACAACTTGGGCTTGTGCCCTGACCGGGAATCGAACCCTGAACTCGAATAGAACCCTGACCTCCTGGCTCATAGGTCGACGCTCAACCACTCAGCCACACCAGCCGGGTGGCCCCCTCGCCCCCCTCTCCCCCTCTTCCCTCCCCCCACCCCCTCCCTCCTCTTCCCCTCTCCCCTTCCCGCTGCACCTGCAATAATGATAGTGCATCTGGTGTGAGAGCCGCTTTATTTTTATTTTCATTTTATTTCCTCCTGAAGTTCCATGCCTCTCTGTGCACCCCGCACGGCAATGCCATTTCCCGGGCAGGAGCGTGTTTACTGGGGTGTCACGCACGGCGAGCTGCGGGCGGAGTGACACGTGCTTCTAATTTAAAGGCTGTTAGACCCGCATCGAGTGCAGACCTCGGGCAGGGGCGCCTGTGAGGAACAGACTCTCTGCAAACTGGCTGCCTAGCGAGTGAGCAGCCCCAAGTGGCCGCGCTTCCTCTCCCGGGCAGGTCCCCAGGGCTGGTGCAGGGCTGCCTCGTCTCCCAGGGTCGCCCTGCCAGGCTGGTTTGCCAGAAGCCTGCCCGGGGTGTGCCCTGCTGGGCAGAGGCCTGGAGGAGGGGATCCTGATGGCAGAGCTGCAGGTGGGGGCCAGCACCCAGCAATGACCAGAGCAGGTGGCAGCAGGAACAGGAGTGAGAGCCGGAGGACCGAGTTCGAATCCTGGCCTTCACCTCAGCAGCGAGTGTCAGTTCCCCACCCCTGACCGGCTAGCGGGCCCCACGCCTCTGGGTGCTGGTGGGAGCGACAAGGGTCCAGGGTGGACGCAGGGCTCAGGACTCGCGGCTCTGGTCCAGGATGGCGTCTGCTCAGGCGCTTGCTGCTCACTCCCGCATCTCAGGGTTCTAGGCTGGGGCGGGTGGCTTAGGCCCCCCCAAAGGGGAGGGACTTTTTTGCTCTCCGAGTCCAGGGGCTGGGCCCTGGGCTGCGCACCCTCTCCCTCCTCCACGGGCCTGTGTCTCCCCCAGGGAGACGCCTGTTTCAGCCGCTTTTTCGGGAAGCTGGGCAGAAAGCCACTGAAAAACAGAACCTGCTGGGGACCCAGTGCCACGGAGGTGCCGGCACAGGACAGGTGTCTGCCAGCGACCGGGGAAGAGGGTCTGCGGACAGCATCCGGCCGTCTGTGGAGAACAGCGAGTCAGACCCCATGCTGCCTTTCTGAGGACGGTGCTCCTGGCCTGCAGTGGGGCTGCATCCACAACTAAGGTGACCAGACGGCCCCCTTTTTAATCATTTGTCCCGCGTCCCGCGGAGTTTTAAAAAAGTCCCGATTTTTGGAAAGAACGCACGACGAGCTAGGGAACGGCAGGAGAACGGGAAGGGAAGATGCGGTTTTCGGCGGCCACGCGGTCCATGGTGTCCCGCTTTACCGACGTTAACATCTGGTCACCTTATCCATAACCCACAGGGCGGGACGATGCACCGACCCGGGAGCAGCACCTCAGCCCCACCCGCCCAGCCTGCTGGGAGCTCCCGTCCGCCTCCTGCCGGCAGTCCTCCGGCACAAGGCACTTTATAACCAAGTGTTGACTGTCGTAAGCGATGTATTGAGTTCAGCGGCATCCAGAACAGGCTGGCAACATGGTGCACCGCGCAACACCGGGGAGAGCGCCGTCCAGCTGGCTGCTAGCGGGAGGAGGGGGTAGCTGGGGGTGGGGGGTTCCCGAGGTGTGGTTTCCACTGAACGCCTATCGCTTTCACACCATCGCAAAGTGGGCAAATTGTAAGTTGAACCATCGTAAGTCGGGGAGTGTCTGCAGACTAAGTCTTTTCCCAGCTGATCTGTGGGTCACACTAACTTGCTAAATGTCACCCTCCTATCGGCCATCTTTTCTTTCTTTTCTCTCTTTCCAAGCCCGTTTCGCCAGCTCGGTGGCTAAGCCTTTCGCAGGAATGACAGGGACCAACTCGGGGTATCTGCAGGTGTGCCACGCTCAGCACAGCCGGGGGCGGGGGGGGGTGGCGTGAGGGATGGAGAAGACAGACAAGAGGATAAAGCTGGGGCCGGGTGGGACGCTGCTCTCGGATGGGGAGACAGCGCCACGGCCTGCAGCCGAGTCTGTACTGGACGGCAGATCCCAGGAGGCACAGCGAGGGCATGGTCAGGGTTTGCAATGCTCTCCGGGTGTCGGACCCGCTCAGCTACCAGCACCTGAGCTCCATCAAGCTTTGTTTCCTTGCTGCCCCTCCACAGCCCCATCACTCAGCCACGTGGGGCCACAGGCTTGGGCCGTAAGGTCCAGCTCAGCCGTGGCCTTTGGCCGTAACTGTGCTGGGAGGGCCTTGCCCTCCAACTGGGACATGCACGTGGCTTTGCCACGAGGGGACCGGGCCCTCTCATTAGTCTGAGCCGCTCTCCACATGCTGGGACTCAGCCCAAACCGCCCGAGGCGAGTACAAGGAAGTCACTGGCTCCCGGACTTGAACGTGGGGCTTCCCCTCCTCAAGGCCTCTGCCCAGTAGGGCACCCTGGGGCTGGCTCCCCGTGGGGTGAGGAGGGGTGGGGAGGCCAGCATCCCAACGGAGCTGGTCCAAGGAAAGTGGGGGCCTGTGTGCATGATCAGCCGGCCCAGACCCCAACCCGTGCCTCCCGGTGCCAGCCTTGTGCCGAGTCAGGAGCCAGGGCTGCTCACAACCTCCCATCGGGGGACCCACAGGCCTCTGTCCTTAGCTTGAGGGAGAAAAATCCCAGGACAGGCCTCTCATTGGGCAGCTCAGGTCACATGCCCACCCAGTGACCAATCATTTGGCCTCAGGTCACTCCCCACCCACATCGGGGGATTGGGCCCTGCCAGGGGCAGGACAGAGGAGGTGCAGAGGAGGGGGAGGGGGAGTAGGGGGCCTCATGTCTCAAAGAATAAACCCCAGAAGCACAGCCGCGGGATCACGCTCTGCCGGCTCCCCGCGAGCGCGCATGGCCGCAGCTGGAGCTGGCTTCCCTCCACGCTCACAGAGACACCAGCGTCTATTTCCGCCCCCTCCTGTCGGAGGGAGTGTGATTAGTTGGTAGAGCAACATCCTAATGTTCTTGGCTGGAAACCAAGGCTCTAGGGGAGAGCGTTCAGCCTCTTCCAGCACATGTTTCCACGCCCGTGTGCCCTGCTGCTGCGGTGCAGGGGCGGGGCGGGTGGCAGGGCAGTGCCGGACATTGGACACCACATACCACCGGCCGAGGGATTCGCACATCTTCGCCCACGGGGTCCTGGCTGCAGGGGTGCTTCACTCTGTGTTTTTTTTTTTTAAAAAAATACATTTTTATTGATTTCAGAGAGAGGAAGGGGGAGGGAGAGAGAGATCGACACACTGATGACAGAGAATCATGGATCGGCTGCCTCCTGCACGCCTCACACTGGGGACCGAGCCTGCAACCCGGGCCTGTGCCCTGACCTCCTGGTTGGTAGGTCAGCGCTCACCCACTGAGCGCTCTGATTTATTTCTTCCTTCCTGCGTGCGTGGATGGGCCTCAGGGGGGCACACCTAGGGTCCCCTCTTTCCCCAAGGCCCCAGCGGACTGTCTGGATAAGGAGAAGCAGGACGGAAGGGGATGGGCGCGTGGGTGCCACCCCACCCGGGTCCCTGGCCTTTCTCTCCCGCCTGGGACTTGGGGCGGTGGGAGAGGACTGGGTCAGTGCTTCCCTCTAACCTTCGAAGACAACGTGGGGGAGCGGGAGGCATGGGAGGCTGGGGGGGGGTGCCCTTCGAGGACAGATTCCATACGTGAGTGTCAGAGACTTAGAGACCCCGGGGTGGGGAGAGGGAGGGTGGAGAGGGCCGATGGATCCGCCAACCCGAGCTGTTCTCCACCCGCCACACAAAGGACTAATCAGGTTCCTGGGTTTTAATAAGTCAGCAGGTCCAGCTGTTTCCCCTTGTAAGTTACAAATGTTAATTATCTTCTCATTACTTATCAGCCGAGGCTGCCCTGGCAACGAGCACCCCCGAAGCCCGGCCAAGTGAGTCCGGAACGTCAAAAAGGAGTAGATTAATCCACACGGCTTCTGGCAGTGGCTCCCGGAGATTTCTCGGGGCCCAAGGGCGTCTTTTTATCGGGTTAATATTTTTGGAGGGAGGCATAGGGGCAGGTGCACGGGGACAGGCACAGCCGAGCGCCGAGTATTGGTTCATTCCACTCAGTGGCTCAGCCACGCAGCACCCAGCCCAGAGGGATGTGCAATGCAGGGCCTCGTTCTGGAAACGGGAGGGCGGGCCTGTCTCCAGGCAGCTGGCTCCCGGGGTTTCCTCCAAGGCCCTGCTGCCGCTCGCCCTTCTCTCGGAGCCACTGGACACCTGCTTCCCCGGACCTGGTCAAGCCAACAGGGCGGGCCCGTCTCCAAGCTGAGCCTTTGAACGGTTGCCCCTTCAGGCGTCCCTGGTGGGAGGGTGTGCTGCTGACCACTCCAATGCCTGGACTTGTGCCTTAATAGACCCGGGGCCTTGGTGCCATCTAACGCTATACTTTTGTTGATTTCAGAGAGGAAGGGAGAGGCAGAGGGAGATACAAATGTTGATGATGAGAGAGCATCATGGATCGCTGCCTCCTGCAGGCCGCCTGCATGCCCACAGCCTGGGCAGGTGCCCTGGCTGGGAATTGAACCGTGACCTCCTGGTTCATAGGTCGACGCTCGACCACTGAGCCATGCCAGCCGGGCAGCCATCTGATCCTAGCTGGTGGTCAGATCCTGTAATGTTGTAAGAACAGCACCTGCCACGGAGGTGCCTCCCTTGGAGGGCAGCGCGCCTGTGGGCTGGCATCTCCTCCCTGCTCATCGCCTGCCTGGCAGCGGGATCCTGTGGGATGTTGTTCTGCAGAGGCGCCTCCCTTCGCATGTGCACCCCATCTCCCTGCGACGCACCCTTCTCTGGCTTCCTCCCCGAAACCCCTCTGCTCTGCACGAGGAATAAAAAGGAATTAAAAGGAATACAAATAAGGGGCATGAAGGCAAACAGGGGATGCAGTCCTTGCCAGCAGTGCCTGCTGCTCTACAGAAAAGGCTGCCCGACTCCCCCTGGAGTCGAGGTTGCACTGATTTCTGTGGAATCCGTGGGGACCAGGCAATCCTTCTTCCAGCTGCACAGCTGGACGGGCAGGTGAGCACTGTGGGCAGGGGCTGCATTTTGCAAGATTCTCGAAGCATCTGTAGCTGACCTGTGTGTTCATTCATTCACTTATCCATTTGTTTCTCTTTTCATCTACCTAACCCCACATCCATCCATCCATCCACCCACTTATCCATCCATCCATCCATCCATCCACCCACACATTCATTCATATATCCATCCATTCATCCATCCATCCATCCATCCATCCATCCATCCATCCATCCATCCACCCATCCATCCATCCACCCATTGTTCCATCCATCTATCCACCCATCCTTTGTTCCATTCATCCATCAATCAATCTAGCAACCCATTTATCCATCCATCCACTCACCCATCCATTCATATAACCATTCATTATCCACCCATCCATTGTTCTATTCATCCATCCATGCACCCACCCATTCATATATCCATCCATCCATCCATCCATCCATCCATCCATCCATCCATCCATCCATCCATTTGTCCATCCTCCCACCTGCTCTCCCACCTAAGAAACACCATGTACCAGCCAGCCATGTACTGTGATGCTGGACTGCACACTCCTGAAGGACCAGGGGATGTGGTTGTACCTGCTGTGGTTTACCAGGCTGACCCCCAAAAGGATAAACATGAGTGACACACAACAGAAACGGATTGTCTCCCGTTTTGGAGGCTGGATGTTGAGATCAGCTTTCAGCAGAGAAGGGCATTTGTCACCAGGAGTCCTGGGAGGGCTTGGAGATGTTCCATGCTCTGGCCCTCAGACTGGAGCCCACGATGAAGGCCAGCCTGCTCCTCGCTCTCCTGCGGGGGACCCCAGGGCACCCGCTGCCACTGCACATAGACGCTCCCAACTTGTCATCGCTCCAGGCATCCTCCAGGGGAGACTCTCTCTGCAGTGGGCTGCCACTGTCCCCACTGGCCCCTGTCCCTCGTGGCATACCACCCACCATAAGCCCTCTCGTCCTCGGCCCCCCAGGGCAGTGCTGCCCACAGCCTCTGTCACAGACTCATGTCTGGGAGTATGCTGGCTTCGTCTGTCCTGCTCACACTTGGGGACATGTGTCAGACCTCCCGAGGTCTCCTATGAGCTCGTCCCCCTTCCTGTAGGTGAGGGAGGTGCCCACCTGTTACTCCCAGAGGGCAGTGATGTGAAGGGGCCCCGGCAGACAAGCTGACCTGGGAATTCCAGTGCCACCTTCACCTCTGCAGCTCCGTGCCCGTGCCTTCGGGTGGCTCAGGCTGACGACCCGGAGGCCAGTTCTGCAGTCGTGCCAGGTGCTTGTGCCCTGTGTGGACCACACAGGGTGCCGTTGGCCTTGACTTTGGTCCTCAGCACCCCGGGCCTCCTGCAAGGACTCCGGCGTCACCTGAGAAGGGACGCCGAAGCTGGACGCCCTCCCAGACCTGGGTGCGGCAGGGCTGGTGAAGGCCAGGCACCTGCGTGTCTACCCGGCACCCAGGTGAGCGGGTGCTGGGCCTGTCAAGGACTCTGGGTTGTCATTAAGGATGAGACCTGGCATGCGCTCACCATGGCAACCCCCACACTCACTCCAGAGCCCCAGGGGCCCGGCTGTGCAAACACTCGACTTCAAGGGGAGCTTTATTTCCCTGTCCTCCGCGGATGGAGCTGGAGCCGAGTGCAGGGGGGCACCGCAGCGCTATCTGAAGGAGACACGCACACTGCCCGGGCTGGAAACGCGGGAATAGAAACCTGGCGAATCGGTTTCACCAGGACAGCCGGGCGCCCACCCTCTGTTCCCAGGGCCTGGTCCCTCCTCCCCCTTCCCCCGTCGCCCCGGCTGGGCCTCTTCGCCTTCCAGCACCAACAAGAGGGAAAGAGCTTCAACACGATGTAAGCTCCTTGATATTTGACAATCCCAGCCCCACCCATGTGGTTGCCGAGCCCCTCACAGTGCTGGTGGGCGTTACAACCAGCAGCCAGATAAACATGGCGGGGGGCGGGGGAGCACCCCATAGCCACCCGGTGCAGCCGCCCGCTTTCTCCCCACCTGGACTCCTCCCCTCCATCCTCCAGACCCCGCCTCCTGCACCCCACAGGGTCCCCGGAGGGTCCTGGCCCCCCAGGAGGCGAGGGCTCACCTTTTCCAAAACCAGTTCAGTGGTTGTCCCCTCATGGCCCCTGCCTCTGCTCCAGGCTCCGTTTGTGCCATGTGGTCACAGACGTGTGTTGCCTGACTGGAGGGGGGCAGGGTTGGGTGGTGCTTGGGGGTGTGAGGCTCAGGTGATGCCCCCAGACTGGCTGCTCAGGGGCAGCCTGCCTTTTGGGGTACAGGTTCAAACCTAGAGCAACCACTGGGATATTGCGCAGCCTTGGAAAGGGAGGAGATCTGACACCGGCTGCAGCACGGTGGCCCTTGGGGGCGTCTCGCTCAGTGAAATGAGACAAACACTGTTTGGCTCCATCTCCCCGAGGTCCCGGGAGGAGCCAGGGCCTGGGGCCTGGGCTGGGGAGGTGGGGGGGGGGACAGAGTCCAGGTTGGGCAGAGGAACAGCTGGTCCTGATGGTGTGAGTGGCACAGCCATGTGGCGTGCTTCGTGCCACTGAGCTGCACACGCACATGGTTAAAACGGTCCATTGTAAGTTGTGTGTCTTCTGCACAACTGAAAGCACAATTTCTCTTTTTTAAAAATCTGACCTAGATGGAGGCCAGATTACCTCTTTTTTTTTTTTAATTTATCTTTATTGTTCAGATTATTACAGTTGTTCCTCTTTTTTCCCCCATAGCTCCCCTCCTCCCAATTCCCACCCCAACCTCTGACCTTGCCCTTCCCCATTGTCCTCATCCATAGGTGTACAATTATTGTCCAGTCTCTTCACGCATCCCCAACACCCTTAACCCCCGAAAATTGTCACAGATTACCTCTTAGAGGACCTTCGCTTTTCCTGGGTGACTTAAAAAATTAAAAAAAAAAAATATATATATATATATATACACATTTCAGAGAATAAGGGAGAGCGAGAGAGAGAAACATCCATGATGAGAGAGAAGCATGGGTCGGCTGCCTCCCGCACGCCCCACACTGGGGATGGAGCCTGCCACGCGAGCGTGTGGTCTTGACCGGGAGTCGAACCGTGACCTCCTGGTTCCTAGGTCGACGCTCCACCGCCGAGCCACGCTGGCCGATCTGTCTTTTATCCTGTGCCTGCGTTGGTTCTGCGTTAGGACTTAAGTCTCATACTTCATCGTCTGCCTTCCGTTTTTCCTGCTTTGTTTCCCGGGCGCGGTTTTTCCCGCCGTCCTGCGTCCTGGAACAGCTCCCGACGCCCCCTGGTTGGTTTGTCGCGCTGTTGAGGGCCCCTCTCGGCAGGCTTTCTGGGCGCCTCCCGGGGCCCCCAGCTGGCGGTCGTTTCTATAGTTGGCTGAAGCGTAGAGACCTGACCCTTCGAGGCCCCTTTGCTGCCCCTGTTCACAGTACAATGGCGGCAGTGTTCCCTCGACGCACCAGTGGGCCCAGCAGCCAGGGCGGTGCTTCTGCTGCAGCTTGCAAACATCCTCAGGAAACCTGAGTTGAAAACACCTGTTCTGTCCCCCTGGTGGGCTCCCCCTGTCCTTCCTTCATCCTCCCCCTGTTCCTCCCTCACGCTTTCTTTCTGTTTGGAGAACATCAGCCTTCTCTGGCGGAGGTCTGCTGCTGCTGGGTTCTGGTTCCAGTTGTGATTTTTCCAATCTGGGCGCGTGTTGCTGTGTTTTCCTTCCCCTGCGCAAAGCCTCAGTGTTTGCATCTGGTCCAACGCATGGGAGAGGGCTCCAGCGGTTTCCGGAGAGACTCGGGCGAAAGGCAGACGCCAGGGGGACACAGAAGGGCCCCCCAAAGGCCTTCGGGCTCCACCGGCTCCTAGTCGTGCTTGAGGGGAGCCTCTGGAGAGCTCCTGGCCCAGCCCAGCCTGGGGGCCGGCAGCCAGGGCGGGGAGCCAGGTGCAGCCCATCTTCCCGGGAGCTTCA
>PVJC01049997.1:0-11956 GCA_004026665.1 Murina feae
GTTTTGAACTCTATATCCAGTCCTTTGCGTTCCTCCATTTCTGTTTTCTCTGACCTGTTTCGTAGTCTCCACATTTTGACTTTCTGTGCTGGGTGTCCTATATAGGGCCCAGTGATTCAGCCTCCCCAATCACCTGGGGTGGACACTCTTGTTGTATGCCTTTAAAATCTGGGTGCACAGTCTTGTTGTAGTTATCACTGGGAAGTATCACTGGGGGGAAATGACCTGCAGGTCTTCCTCCTCGTTGTTTGGAGTTTGGATCGATTTGGAGTTCTGTCTCAGCTGCAGACCCTTAGGTAATGTTGCAGGCAGGTAGGCGAGATTGTAGGTGGGGTGGGCGTGGTTGTAGGTGGGGTGGGGCAGGGTCTCAGAGTCACCGGGGGTGGAGCGATTCACAATGGCGTTTCTACTGCGTTTGGCGTCTCCAAGCCGTAGGGTCTGCACACGATTCTCAGTCCCCGACTCTCCCGGTCAGTGATCAGTGCGAATAGCAGTGCTACAGCACCACTGGTCTTCCGCCGCCCTGTTGCCCCAAAGCCCGTGCTGCACTCAGTGAGTCCGGGGAGTCCACAATCTTCTAAGCCGAGGACCGGATTGCTGCTGCCACCCCTTCACCCGAACCGCCGCGCGCAGCTAGGGAGGGGCAGGGCCTCGGGGAGTTTGCAGGGCAGGGCGGAGCAAATAGCTATGACACTTCTCAGCCCTGCGCTGAGAGACACCAGGTCTCTGTGTCCCGCGGTATTTGTTGCAAGCAACGCTGAGAGAAACCTGCTTTGGATTTCCTCCAGGTGCCAATCAGTCCCCCTTCTCTGGGTGTCTGGGTCTTCAGAAACTCACTTGGAACTGGAGTTCAGAGCCGCTGGGAACTTGTGGCTCTCTCTGTTTTGGAAAAGAACCGCATCCTCCGGCACCAGCCCCCTCCCCGAGCCCGTGCGCGCGACACCGTACCTTCGTCTTTGTACTTTGCTTCCGCCACTCCTCCGAGTCTCAGACTCTTTTCTAGTTGTAGGATTTTCACTCAGCCAGCCTTCCTGTGGGTGTGAGTGGTGTTCGTGTTTTCTTTTCTTGGTTATTCCAAAATAGTTTTTCACGGCTGCATTTACGGTGTTTACCTTATGCCGCCATCTTGCTGTCCAGGAATTAGCATTTAATTGGCGTTTGCTCTATATCAAAATCATTGCCGTATATACCTTCACTTCATCCCTCAATATTTTTAGAATCAGAGCAAGTGCTGTCCTTGGTTACACAGCTAGGTGGTAGAGCTAGCCATTCATACCCAAAGAACTAATGTCAAAGTTGTCACTGTTTTGTGCTATCCTGCTTGCTTCTTTCTTCTCCCTTCTTTCTGGCTCATCAAATATCAGATCTAATGAAAAATTATTCATATACAATTTTTGGAACTCACAGCTCATTGAAATTTAGAAAGACTTTGAAAACCCTGTGTATTATGTAACTCTATCTTTCAATATTAAGTGAGGAAACTTTTGGGTAGATATTTGGTTGTTCAGAGCCTAGTCTAAGGCAATCGATGTTAACAGGCCATTTGAAAGACAATACATTTCCAGAAATTTCATACGAGTCAGTCTGTCCAAAACAAGCTGATTTGTCCATTCTCATTAGTGAGGCTAGTAAGGAATTTTCTCAGGTTACTCATTTGGAGAACTTTATTTTTTAATGATGTTGAAAACACTGAAATATTTGGTAGATGAAAGATAACTGCAGATAAGAGTAACATAGTTATTTTGCTTCAGAATTTCAAAAGATAAAGACAAACAAATATATTTGTGGTTGAAATAAACTCCCTTCTGTTATCCATTAGAAAAATTTCTTGTCCTTAATTACATACAGAGGGATTGACTCTCATTGGTTTTCCCCAGTCACTTCTGAATAATAATTTTTCTTTTAAAACTTGTGTTTTTATTCTTGGCCATGACTTCAGTTTTCCTCTGACACAGGACAATGAAACCTGTCAAATAATGTTCTCATGGAGTTAGCTCTTGGAGCCCGTTTCTCTCTGGAAGGTCACCTCTGTGCACTGCTGCGGGGATAGTTAGGGCTTCAGTCGTGTCTTTCCCTTCACATCACAGTCCATTTCTCACCAACTGTTGACCATCTCCCAGGAATGAACTGATCTCCTGAATCTCCAAAGGACATTTCTTTCGCATCGGAATGTCTGTCTCAGTTGTATTTGTCATGGTTTGACTGCATCCAAGGACAAACAGGGGAATTCGCTTTGGATATGTCAAATTAATTCGTCAGTACTGAACGGTGTCATTTAGTGTTATGTGCAGTGTGGCCTTTTACTAAATGGAGCTATAAGAAAGTTAAATTTAGCTATGGTAAATTGTGCTGCTATGAACATAGGGATGCATATGTCCTTTCTGATTGGTGTTTCTGGTTTCTTAGGATATATTCCCAGAAGTGGGATCACAGGGTCAAAAGGGAGATCATTTTTAATTTTTTGAGGAAACTCCATACTGTACTCCACAGTGGCTGCACCAGTCTGCATTCCCACCAGCAGTGCACGAGTGTTCCTTTTTCTCTGCATCCTCTCCAGCACTTGTCGTTTGTTGATTTGTTGATGATAGCCAATAGTTCCTTTTTGCCAGTTCCATTTAAGCTATGGACATGATTTATCAGCCAAAATGCAGTCTTTATTTAAACAAACTAGTTTTTTTGCATTTCCAGTTCTGGGTTCTATGGGGGAAAATATACACCTCTCAGAAGATACTGAATTGATGTTTATTATATACCCCCTAGTACATACAGATGCAAATGCTCTCTGTTATGCAATTTGGTTTGAGAGAGGAGTTAATGTGTTAAAACCATGGGGATTTATAATACAATTTGTCAATATAATTTGAATGAGAGCCTCTCACGGATGACTGTAAATGCACTTTAATTATGGTTTAATAACCTTCATATGGAAAATGGAGAATTACCATAAGTGATCTTGGATAAACTTCTGTGACTCCTTTAAAGGAAACATCAAATAAAAGTACCATAACTATATTTTATACAGCAATTACGTGGATTAAAGGACTTCATTCACCTGAATGCATTTTGGCAGATTAGAGAATGCACATTCCACAGCAAGTGAGATATTGAAAAAGCATTAACCTTGTAGCAACTTGAAATGTCCACTTAGAGATGAATAGATGCACTGGTTTAATGTACTTAACCAACTAAAGTGCTTATTAAAAGGGAAAGGTGTGTTTCTTCTGGCAGCTAGAGACTACTAGCAAATGAACGACTTCTCACTCAGCTCTATAGATAAGCATCACTGCTTCATGCTGCCGTGAGCAGGAATGCTGACTAATGTGCTGAACAATATTTCCCTGATACTGCAGCCTAGAGTGCCAGTCAATGTAATGTAAATTGTTTCCCATCTTCCAGCCTCCCTGAAATCTACTCTGCTCCAGACAAAGCCATCTTTCTAGGTGTCAGGCTTATGATATCCCATCCTGTTCCTTACACCCCAGTCACATCACCACAAAAAGACTACAGCTTGGCAGAAAGACCCTGCAGCCATACTTTGTAAAGTCTGTATCACAGTCCTCATTTTTTAGCAAAAGCTACACAATCTTAGTAGATGCTAGGTGTCCACCCAGAAGAGATGCAGGCGCTGTTGTCCCTTGCTTTCCAAAGACCCCAACAGTTACAGCTGCCAGTACCTGTGTTTGAGAGGATACTGTTATGCTGCAAGATAGCACTTTAAAATTGTGCACTTATTTCATTCTTTAGGAAGAAGGTAAGAAATCTTTACAGATGTCCTCTTTTTTTCCAGCTGAACTCCACGTCAGTAAACCCACATTCTCACCCAGAGGAGAAAGCAGAGCCAGCACTTCACTCACCTCCGGCCATCTCTGTTTCCTCATGTGACTCTGATTTAATTCCCTCTGTGATTGCTCTTGGTATATGTGATACTAGTTTGGTTTGGGACCACAATCATAAAACCACTTACTTCTGCCCACTTTCCTGTGGACAGGTGTGGCACACCTGTACCTATAGCCTCTTCCACTGACTCTGAGGTGACACCTTGGTGCCCAGTGCTGGTTGCTAATTGAGTCTGCAGCCCAGCCACAGGCCTTGTTGCCCTGGGAGTGAACCGTGGAGATGTAATGGACACTGGGTCACAGGACTGAAGAGCTCACCCACCAGAAAAATTGGGAGGACACATTAAAGTTTGAGATCATAGTCTTGGGGAGTTTTCCAGTGTAACACAGTCAGGCTTTAGCTATGTGGGTCAATCTTGGAAATATAGTGTAGAGATAGATCACAGAGCTGAGAAGACGAAGGGACCGCAGAGCCAGGTTATCCACTGCTGCCTCATGCCCTCTGATCCAACACTCAGTCAGCCCCAGCTCTCCCTAAATTTACTCTATCTCTAGCTACGGCTCACTAGCCCATCACCTTCTCATCAGGCATGGCTCACCCCCTCCTTCCACCACTTTACCTGACTCTCTCCAGTACCCCTCATAGCCCTCTGGAAGAGACTGTCCTCTTCTCAATGTACACAAGGTTGGTACTGTCCTCAGTTACCTTTACCATTATTCTGTTTTTGTAAAAATATTTTTTTATTTGATTTTTCAGAGAGAGAGGAAGGGAGAGGGAAAGAAACATCAATCGGTTGCCTCCTGCACACCCCCTATCAGGGATTTAGCCCACAGCTGGGCATGTGCCCAGACCAGGAATGTAACCAGTGTCTGCTTGGTTTATGGGTCAGTGCTCAACCATTGAGCAATGCTGGCATATAATTCCTCTTTTATTGTCCTCTCACCCCTTTTCTTAATTTCCAAACTTGTTGATGAAGAATATTTACTATCCACATCCATTTTCTCTGCCACCTCCTCATTTCCATACCCAGATATTCCAATGCCCTACTGAAACTGCCCTCTCAAATATGGAATAATGCAGTGCTTTAGTGTAGAAGAGTCAGAGCTCAAAGCTTAGCTCCCTCCATCTTCATTACAAAATGCTTCCACCTTACCATCCAACACCTTTGTGTTTAAGAGCTACATATTCTATTAGTCTGGGAAATATACGTGAAATGCAACAAGATCCCAATGGGCCTACTTCTAAAGCCTTCAAACTTGCGAATGAGATTGTGAATTTTTAGAAACAGTATCTTCTGTTTATAAGACAACATTTGAACAGAGTTGCACTAATACATCATAGGAAAACTACGTTGTGTTTTCCCATAGTGGTCTGAACCAAGTCGGGTTGTAGCAATCCCAATAGATGTCCTAAACGTTCCACATTTTCTTCTCTGACTGCCTATTATTAGCAAGTTCTAGAATTTTCAGATCTCACTTTGTCAGAAAAGCTTCTTAACAAAAGCACTCCTAACTGACACTAAATTCTCCTAAAGTATCACTTCATAGAGGACAGAAAACACCTATTGTGTACAACCATTGGATTTTCTTTGCTCTAAACATTCATTGTACAGTGGAATCAGGATATGATCAGCTGTAGAGACTGCTTAGGCTCATTTTGCCAACAGCAGCAGTGTCACTCTGTGAAGCTATTTGGTCAGACTCCAGAGGGGATGCCAATGTAAGTTCTCAAGTAGTAGAAACAAGACAAATGGCTGGAGATCACAATTTATGGGAGAAAATGGTGGTGAATGCCACTCAGAGGAGGGAGGAGCTGTGTGGGAGAGGGGCTGCACTCTAACCCTCAGCTAGAGAAGGTGATTCTCTGAGAATAAAGACCGAGAAAAAGCCAACAGATTTGACTCCTATCAATATAGTAGCTGCTAGTTAAGAAAGGTTATTGACAAAGGACGCTTTGATCTAAAAATAAAACGGAAATATCTCTGAACATGTATTTTAACAAATGCTAAGTCATTAAATTCTTATTTAGAAAATAGTAGGTCCTTGTGAATTTGTCAAAAATGAATTGTATCATTTGTGTTTTCTGAGCAATACCCCTTTTCTTGACTAAGGGATTGTATTAAGACGTTTCTACCTTTTGGTGTGGTGTCCCTTTAGAGGCTTTATGACCAAAGAAAGGTTCCAGCAGTGCAGGCAGGGGCCCTCTCCCTCTGGAGATAAAATGCCAGTGTTTCTCGCAGGAGGTCTAGCTCGCTCAGACGAGTTTAATAGCCATTCAGGCACTGAGAAGATCTTATCTCGTGTCTCTATTGGCTTGGGGTCACTTGCCGGCTCACATTATACTGAAATGTGGGCAGAAAGAAGGAGTAATTTGTTAATGTCATGTAGGATGAACTTGGTGAGAAAGGGAAGTGTACCCGATTTATAATAACACAAGTGTTTCCTTGCTAATCCCCTGGCAGGTTCATTATCTGTACAGCCCCAGGCAATGGTTAGCCTATCGTGAAAGTGAAATTTAACCCTCAGCATGAAATTAATCCTCAAAGACTTATGTCTGCTCAGTCTAGAAATAATACATTCCTAGTGATTTTATAATCCCTGACTTTTTTTTTGCATAGGTGCTAAATTGTTATCAAGAGGTTATAGTGCCTACTAGGAAACTGTTTCTTGTTTACTTGAGAAAGCTGGACAAACCTATAAGAACAAAGAGACTGATTTCTTACTTCAAGGTTGCAGTTGTAAACCTGACATTGTGGGATGACTATTTTTAAACATTGATAGGGTTACCATTTGTTGGTGACCATACTCATATTGGCACAGCATTTTACCTAATATATAAATAATGAAGAGTTCTCATAAAAATTATCACTGATATGGAGGCTCTTTCACTCAGCTTATTGGACATTTGACGTGGAAAGCTGGGAAGCACCTTGAGAATGCCAATTGAGTGTGAACGGCCTTGTAGAGTCAGGAAACCTTTAAGAAAGGTTTAAAAGTAAAAGGAAGTGAGGCTGTGTCCCTTGTCCTGTTTCATAAGACAGGTCTTATTCTTAGCTTTGTCATGTCTCCTTTCGGAGGTGCCTGGGCAGTAAGGGAGAGAGAAGGTGGACAGGTTAGGATTGAGAAGCGGTGGAAGAAAGCCAATATTTACTGAGAAATATACATACCAAGCATTTTACACAAATTGCTTTACTTAATCCTCACTGCAAACGGCCAAGTAGGTATCACTTTTTCAGATAAAGAAGCAAAAGGTTTAAGTTTGCTGGCCAAGTCTGTGCCTTGGGTAAGTGGCATAGTCAGGAGTTGAACGCAGGTTTGCTTGACTCCCGAGCCTTTTCTGTTTCCACTATACCACAGAACCTGATCCTAAGAGAAGTTAAATGGTTTGAAAAATCAATGAAATCTTGCTTAATTGAGACGCTCTTCCCCCCACCCCCCACCACCCACCCGAAATGCTAGCGGTCCTTGAAGGTTACATGGTTGCAGTTTGGGATATTAATGTTCCTTTGTGCTAAACTGTATTTTCTCTTTATGCAACATGATGGCTTAGCTTTACCATATTGTTAGGTGGCTTGCAGTTCTATATACTGCATTATTACAAAATGAATCCATACCTTCACTCACGGCACTTCCAAAGATGATTGTGAGATAAATGCACAAAAGGCCAAGGGTGGGGGATAAGCATGCCCTAGCATTTACAGAATTCTTTATTCCTAGATATTTTTAAAGAAATTGAAGGTCTTCTGAATTGAAGGTCTTCTGATTTGCTGCTTTAATTCAGCAAACACACATTTGTTAGAAGTCTGCTACGGCTCTGCTACCCACCTTGTCCCATTGAAATGATGTTTCCACAGAGAAAGTGGACTTTTAAAAGAATCACAGCTGTACCTGCGTGCATCCCTACGTTGCCAACCCCATTATCAAATTTGCGTTCCAGAGTCTGGTTCTCTCATGCCTGGGCTGTTTTAACGTCCTTATTTACTACAGCTTCCTGTTGTTTGACATTGCCTGTCACTATTCTATGAGAGGAAATTAAATTGGTCTGGCACAATTTTCCCTTCACAAAGCCAAGTTCAGCGGAAGCCAATGACCTTTCCTAAATAGATACAAATCAACTACTTGATAATTTGCTCTCATTTTTTTTTTTTACTCTACATGTACCTTTTTTCTAAACTACTAGAACATTCCTCCTAAACTTTAAAAAATCATGTTAATTCTTAGGAAAGTATTATTGGCCCTTACTGATAGACACATATCTCCTTTTAAAATTCTAACAAGGTTTTTTTCTGTGTTGGTTCCACATCTCACCCACCCATGAAAGCCTTCTGTTCGCTGCCCCAGAACTGTCCCTCGTGGCATCGCAAGTTAACTGCTTCAGATAAGTTTCCTCCTTTTAACCCCATCTGTTCTCCAGTCCATCATCTCGATTTGTATATTCTACCTCCTTTAGGCGTTTATTTATTTTCTGTGTGTGTATATAAAATTTATTTTAATAGTACTGTGTATTTACTTTGAATTCCCTTCTCATTGACTCTGATTTTTAAACTTCATTATATCTCAACTTTTTTAGTATCCTTATGTCTGGTAGAGTTTACTATGTACTTTATAGAGGGATTGAAAAAATAACTTTAATAGACTTAGATGAAAGTTTTACATTTTAGTGAAATTAGTAAATTTTCTCTCTTAGTTTAAGCAAAGTAAATTACTCAGACTCTGCTAAACAATGAACATTTATTTTAATAAAGTAAAATTAGATTCTGATACAATGGTTTTTGCTGATTAACCACACAAGAAAGGGTGGTATCCACTTTGTTTTCTGAGATTTGTTTAGTCATTATAGAGTGCCACAGAATGCTCCTTTGAAGTAATGATTTTCACAAGGGCAAAAACAGTCATTTATAGTGTTTAAGAAAATAATCTTAAAAAGGCATAAAGCTGCAAACAGGCAGTAAAAATTTGTTGCAAAGTAGATTCTTTTGAATACCCAAGAAGGCCCCCCTATTGGCATTTGTTTATAATTTTGTTTGTTTTTCTAAAATTACTTCCAAATTGTCAGCCGGCAGAAAAGCATGAAAAGGTGTAATAATCACACTTTCAGCTCCGTTGAGTTAATACCGAATATTATGGAAAATGGTTTTAACTCTTGAAAATCCCTCTACAACTATAAAAGTGCAAATGAGATTGTCCCTGCTGTTTTAGCCAGGCCTGTGAGCCTCAAAGCAATAGGATATTTATAAGAAAATTCCAGACATAGCAGTGCTGCCATGATCCATATGACCCAAACTTTCCAGTTTTTGTCTCTTGTCCTGTCTGAGGAAAAACAAAGAGGCACTAATTTAAATCGGAGGATCTCAGCTCATAGTTATGACTTGTGATAATGAAGGTATGTATATTATCTTATGAAGTCATTAGGTTGATTGGCAAGAAAAACACTTTTTTAATTTTCATCACACTCTTGTGGTCTTCAAGTAACTATCTCTCCATAAACAGCTTCACCTTCTCCCCAGCATTGCCCTCAGAAACTGACTTTTTCTGTTTTCTGTGAGGCCTTTGGTTTTTTTTTTTAAGACTATACTATGGTCTTTTATGAGACATATCCCTTATTTTGGAAGATTTTATTTAATTCTTATCAAGCTAGCAAACAGGGCATGGAAATGACTTGAGCATATCTATGCATTGATCTTTCTCAAAATTTATACTTAGAAAAGAATACATGGGTATCTTCAGCTGCAACTCAAATAACTTGAAGGAAAAGGACGTTGAGTATTTTAGTCTTTAATGTTCTTAATTTGGTTTGGAATCTAATTCGGTAGAAACCATTTTGAATTTCTCAGAAAACTTGTTGCCTTTAGGCACTGTTACTTCATTCTGAGAGTGGATACATCTCATGAAGGATTGTTCAAGGGCCCTAGAGGGTTTAGCTCAGTGGATAGAGCATCGGGTTCGATTTTGGTTAAGGGCACAAACCTCGGTTGTGGGCTCCATCCCCAGGATTCTCTCTCTCTGTCTTTCCTCTTCCTTTCCACTCTCTCTAAAAATCAATGGAAAAATATTATCTATTATCGGATGAGGATTAGCAAGAACAACAAAAATTGTTCAAGACATACCAAGGAGCCACCAGCCAGTTGCTCAGTTGGTTGGAGCTTCCTCCCGTACACAAATTCTTGGTCAGGCACATACCTAGGTTGAGGGTTTGATCCCCAGTACTAGATGAATATTTCTCTCACATCAATGATTCATTCTCTCTCTCTCTCTCTCTCTCTCTCTCTCTCTCTCTCTCTTCCCTTCCTCTCTCTTTAAAATCAATAAAAACATATCTTTAGGTGAGGATTAAAAAAAAAAAAAAAAGGAAAAGAAAGACACACCTAGTTGAAAACCAGCATAATAAAATTATCTTGTGGTGGAAACTTCTTTTAAATATATAAACAATTCAAATACTGAGGAACTATACAATAAGTAACTCTAGGCTTATAAGAGGAGAACTGATTTTGAAATTCAGAATATTTTCCTAACTCTTGTACCTACTCTATGTACTAGAGATGTTTCCCCATAAATTCTGGTAATGGTGCATTAGGGTGCAACTGTATATATAAAAATATAGCTTTGTAAGCCAGAGCTTTCCAATAGAAATATATTGTGAGCCATAATATGCTATTAGCCACATTTTTAAAAGAAAAAAAAAGTCCATGCTTACTGAAATAGTTCTTATGGAATGCAAGGATTAAAGTAAAGTTTAGTCCTAGCAAAATGATTAAATTAGGTTTAATGGGAAAAGGTTTTACACTTCTTGAACTTTTAAATTAAATCTAAATTAATTAAAATAAATTTATTACCTTAGTTGCTCCAGCCACATTTCAGCTACTCACAAACCACATGTGACTAGTGACTACCATATTGGACAGTGCAGTTTTAAGCTTTTGTGGATTCCACACAAAGCTCTAGTGCTATTTTAATAGTCTTTTTATATATAGTTATTGTTTAGAAGAAATGTGATAAAATAAAGATAAATTGCTTTCTACTGATGCAGTAGAAATCAGAGTAAAGAAATTGTTTCTGTGCTGGACTGATTTCTTTTTCTTTTTTGAAAATCAACAAAAAATTAAAAATTACTTATTTAAATAGTAGGTATGTATTTTTAACCTTTAATTTTTATTACATTTATTGGGGTGACATTGGTTATTAGGATCATATAGGTTTCAAGTGTAGAGTTCTATGATGCATAATCTGCATATTGTATTGTGTGCCCATCACCCAAAGTCAAACCACCTTCCATCACCATATATTTGTCCTCCTTTACTTAATCTCACTCTCCTAACCCCTTCCTTCTGATAACCACCATACTGTTGTCTGTGTCTATGAGTTTCAGTTTTATACCCATATATGAGTGAAATCATATGGTTCTTAGCTTTTTCTGACTTATTTCGCTTAGCATGTTATTCTCAAGGTCCATCCATATTGAAACAAATGGCAATATTTTATCTTTCCTTTTTAAAAAAATAAATCTTTATTGTGCAGATTATTGCAGTTGTTCCTCTTCCATCCCCCCCCCCCCATAGCTCCTTTCCACCTGGTTCCCACCCCACCATCTGCCCTTACCATCCTCCCACTGTCCTCATCCTTAGGTGTACAATTTTTGTCCAGTCTCTTCCTGCACCCCCACACTCCTTTCACCCTGAAAATTGTAAGTTCATTCCCTTTCTATGTCCCTGATTCTATTATATTCACCAGTTTATTCTGTTCATCAGTTTTTTTATTCACTTGATTTTTAGATTCACTTGTTGATAGATATGTATTTATTTTTCATAATTTTTTACTTTTACCTGTTTCTTCTTCCTCCTCTTCTAAGAATGCCCTTCAGCATCTAACATAATAAAAGAGTAATATGCAAATTGACCGTTACCCGAGACACCTAAGCCACGCCCACCAGCCAATCAGAGTGGCTGTATGCAAATTAACCCAGTCAAAATGGAGGCCAGAAGCTACAGATCTAGAACAAACCAGACGCTTCTGTTGCAACTGCCTGCCTAGGCTGGCTGAGCGTCTGCTCACAGCCACACCCACCAGCCAATCAGAGAGGCTGTATGCAAATTAACCCAGCCAAGATGGAGGCCAGCAGCCAT
>PVJC01049998.1:0-11957 GCA_004026665.1 Murina feae
GTTTAGGTTAGTCCCTCTCTGGCCACTGGGTGAGGCTGGCTCCTGTATCTTTAAGGAGGTGTTGCTGCAGAAGCCTCTGACGCACTTGGGAGGGGCGGGGCCTTGGGGAGTTCGCCGGGCGGGGCGGAGCAAATAGCTATGGCGCTTCTCAGCCCTGTGCTGAGAGACACCAGGTCTCTGTGTCCCACGGTAATTGCTGTAAGCAACGCTGAGAGAAACCCGTTTTGGGTTTCGTCCCGGTGCCAGTCAGTCCCCCTTCTCTGGGTGTCTGTGGGACCTCAGCAACTCGCCTGGAACTGGAGTTCAGAGCCGCTGGGAGCTTGTGGCTCTCTCCGTTTTGGAAAAGAACCGCGACCTCCGGTACCAGCCCTTCCCCGAGCCCGTGCGTGCGCCTCCGTACCTCTGTACTTTGCTTCCGCCACTCCTCTGAGTCTCAGACTCTTCTCTAGTTGTAGGATTTTCACTCAGCCAGCCGTCCTGTGGGTGCGAGTCGTGTCTGTGTGTTCTTTTTGTGGTTTTTCTGAAATAGTTGTTCACAGCTGCATATACGGTGTCTACCCTATGCCGCCATCTTGTTTCTCCCTATTTATTTTTTAAATTATATTTTTATTGGTTTCAGAAAGGAAAGGAGAGGGAGAAAGAGATAGAAACATCAATGATAAGAGGAAGTCATTGATAAGCTGTCTCCTGCATGCTCCACACTGGGGATCAAGCCAGCAATCTTGGGACCCTTCAATCTGTACACCAGCTAGGGCTGAAATATATTTCTTAAATAATAAGATTTTATTAATATGTATATTAATATGAGAGAAATGATTAAGAGGACAAAACAAAGCAAATTAAAAAATTTTTAAAGTACAAAATCAAATTTAGAGATAAAGGATTATTTTTTAAGTGTACACAGGTTCTAGTCCAGGATCAAAGGTTCAGCATCTTATCCTAAATAATAAAAGGGTAATATGCAAAATGACTCTAATGGCAGAATGACAGGTCACTATGACACACTCAATGCAGGAGCTGCCCCTGGTGGTCAGTGTGCTCTCACAAGAGGAACTCTGCTCAGTCACAAGTCAGGCTGATGGCTGCAAGTGCAGTGGCAGTGCAGCCCGGGAGAAGAATGCCTAAGCCATCAGTTGGACATCCCTCAAGGGCTCCCTGGCTGCCAGAGGGATGTCTGACTGCCAGCTTAGGTCATATCCCCCCAGGAAGCAAGCCTAAGCCAGCAGATGGACATCCCCCAAGGGGTCCTGTAAGAGGGTGAAGGCCGGGCTGAGGGAACCCCCTGAGTGCACGAATTTTCATACACTAGACCTCTAGTCCAGAAATAATAAGAATTCTTCAATCTTGGAATTTCAGATGTCCTGAACATATGTTGTTTCACAACATTTGGAATTTCTTGCAAGATGTCTCCAGCAGAATTGTTTTTAAGACAAAGCACAGAAGAGAATTCATGCTCCATATCCATTAGGCGAGCCCCCAGCATTAATCCAGCTTCTATTAGACATTTGCAGAGAAGTTCATAAATCTTTGAAAGATTCCAACTGCTTTCCCCCCTCCCTGATCCTAAGCTTGACCCATTTTCTATCATTTTAAATGTCTGTCTTTTATTTTTGTTATTTCAGATCTTTGACTTTTCTCTCACTGAAGAAGAAATGAAGAGCATCGAAGCCTTGAATAAAGATGTCCGCTTAGTGGATCTGCTCTTGTGAGTTCTTGGGGATCCTTAATCAGGTACCCAGTGGTGTTAGATTGTCAAGTGTCACCAAGAGGGCACTTATCAACCTGGACCTATATTCACAGAAAGCGCAAGGCTCTGAATATTGAATTCGTCTGGGTAAATTACATTCATTCTAGGAACTCCCTGCAAATCTACATGTTTATTTAAAAGAAGATTTCTGGCATTTATGTCACATCCCATGACAGGTTAAGGCATGGCAGGCTAAAGACCTTAAGAATTTAGTCATAGTGTACCAATAATATGATTCAAATTAATTCAACTGCACCACAATTATTCAAATACCATTTATATTTCTTTACAAAAAAATCAAAGTGATATAGGAATTAGAGCAAAGTTATCAACAAAAAACAATTTCTAGGACAGACACATGGGAGTGTAGTAAAAAGAGCATCAAGTTGAGAGCCAAGAAACTAATTTTATTTTATTTTATTTTATTTTATTTTATTTTATTTTATTTTATTTTATTGACACTATTACAGATGTCCACCCAGCCCCAAACTGCCACGCCCCTCCCTCTGGCCATCACCACACTGTTGTCTATATCCATGGGCTATGTATATATGTTCTTTGACTAATCCATTCACCTCAAGAAATTAGTTTTAGATGAATGCTCACCTATAAGATTTGAAGCTTCTAGCTCCACCATTCTATCTCCATCCATCCACAAATAAAATTCCTTCACTCCTTCAAACGTTGCCAAATTTAGCTAATTTGTGAGGGGGCCCTTTAGTCTCCAGATATTACAAGTCATTGAAAATAAAGAGAAAACACACACATGTTGTATATATACATACACACAATTTTTTCTTCTTAATCATTCTATATTAGTATTTCCACTTCTTCAGATCACCTGTATAGTAATCTTCTTTTTTCAGTCCTCTAAGTGAGCATTGATAAATGCTCATTAAAATAGTTCCTATAGTTTGGACACTTTGAGCCCCACTTTATTTCAAGAGTCAGAAACTGTTGTGACTGCATTAATGTCAAATTTCTGAATCCATTTCTGAATGAAAAATCAGCTTCCTAATGTGAATTTTCCAGGGGGAAAAATTATCGACATCAAAAAGTATCACCTAATCTCAAGAATAAAAGAGTAAACACAAACTCAGAAATAAAAAACATATAGATATGAAGATAAATGATTTCTATTGAATAAAAATCATTAAATTAAGAGATAGTAGAATGTAGTCAATCCACCAATGTACTGATTTTTTTTCAGACAGTTAGTTGGTAATATTTTGTTTGACATTCAACATACTTAATACCGGATTTTAGAAACACTGAAAAAGTAATTAATCGTACCAGGAATAGAAAAATTATCGAGAAACAAAAATTGGGCCTCATGAGAAAAAAAAAAAAAAAGGTTATTTAGGCACTTTGGGCTATTATTCCTTTTTGTTTTTTATCCAATTAATCCTTGACTAGATTTCACAGCCTTTTTCTGTTTTAATTTATACTTTAATTCTTTTAAATTAAATCTTTATTGCTGAAAGTATTACATATGTCCCCTCTCCCCCCCACTAACTCCTTCCAGCCTGCCCCCAGGCCCCATCCCAGGCTATCAATGCTCTGTGTCCATGTCCATGTATATTTTAATTGAAAGCTCATAGTACTTGTAGAGAACTGAGTCTTAGATGTGCTCCGTGACAGGCGCCACACACACACACACACACACACACACACACACACACACACACTCCAATCCTTTTAAAGACTGTTTCACCGTTGCTATTTAAGAGATAGGTTCAACATCATCACTGTCATCATTAGAGCAGAAACTTCCTTTGCTGGTCATCACCTTCTAGATCTCAAATTATCAACCCTCAGGAGGCCTAGGGAGAAGGGCGAGGAAGCAACTGTGCAGAGAAGAGGGTGCCTTGATTGGTGAAGGAGCTGTGAAGAGAAGTGCCTGTGTGGTTCCTCTATCAGGACAGCAGCAGGGAGGGAGGAGTTGGACAGAGGCAGGCTTCACTCGCCTCCTGTGTTCTGTTCTGAGCAAAATGCTGGTGTAGAGGCAACAGCCCCTCCATGCCCAAACACACACACTGAAACCTCCAGGGCTTTAGCAAAAGTGCTGGCTTGATGAAAACTGGGAGGGGATGGGTAAGAAACCCAAGGAATGATTAACAGAGAGAGGGAGTGGTTGCTGAAATTGTCAGAAGATGCTCGTAACACATACAGCTGTGTGACTTCGGAATGAAAGTTTTTCCCTTGGGGACTTGTTTTGGCAGATGGTCTGATCATCCTGAATACCCATTCCATGAAGAATACTGACTTCAGAGATCTCCTGCACTGATTTTTCCCTGCGCGTGTACCATGACCTTTGGCTGGGTGCTTCCCCCGCACATGGAAGTGAAAAGAGTTTTACTCTCCTCAGATGAAGTGGCGAGGGGCTTTACTTCTGAATAAGAGAAGGGACTCTGACTTAGCTATGTTGAGGAAAAAATGTTTAAATCTGTTGAAATAATAGTTTGGAATTAAATAATTAAATTGTCAGCAAAGCCATAATGATTTGGTGGTTGTGCGTTTCCGTCACTTTTTATTCGTTTTACCCAGCTTTAGGGATGGATAACCGCTAGTTTTCTCTAGCACGCTTCAAAGGGATCGAGCTTCAACATAACTGGTGATCACACTCACTGCCTATCACTCCTGCTCCCATGTGTCATACAACCACCTTATGCAAAATGGATTGAGACTATCAACATACACAAACAAAATCCTGTATTGTAAGACAGCCCAAAGATAACTATTTTAAAAGAAGGCATTTGAAAAGGAGGCTTTCAGAATATTGAAAAAGCTTTCTAAAATTATTACTCACTAGGGGCACGGTGCACATAAATTTGTGCACTGGGGTGGGGGGGTCCCTCAGCCTGGCCTGTGCCTTCTCACAGTCTGAGACTCCTCAGGGGATGTCCACCTGCTGGTGTGCCTGGCCAGCCTGGGTGAGGGGCTGAGGGCCGTTTTCAGGCTGCCCACAGCTCCCATTGACCCAATGTCCCAGCAAGGCTGGCTGGAATCAGGTTTCTGGGGTTTATTTATCTTCTATAATTGAAACTTTGTTACCTTGAGTGGAGGCCTAGGCAGGCAACGGAAGCCTCCTGTTTGCTTCAGCTCCGTGGCTTCTATAATTGAAACATTGTTGCTTGAGCAGAGGCCCACCAGCCTAGTCAGGCAGTTGCAATGGAAGCCTTCTGTTTGTTCCAACTCCATGGCTGCCGGCCGCCATCTTGGCTGGGTTAATTTGCATACAGATGCTCTGATTGGCTGGTGGGCATGGCTTCGATGGTGGCTGTGGCTTGGGTGTCTCGGAGTGATGGTCAATTTGCATGTTACTCTTTTATTAGATTAGATAAGACTTTTACAATGTTATTGGGATAATTATGTAAATTTCAACATAGCAAGTTCCAAAGATCACTGGTAATTTTATTCTAAGGTTTTGTAATTGAATAAGAAGATTATTAGAATTCTGTGATAAAAATATATCTATATTCAAGTCAACTAAAGCAATATATTTTATTCATTCACATTAGGTCACTTTCACAGAGCAAGAGAGGTCTTTAGTAAGTATTTGTCCAGACCAATTGCTTATAGATAATCATCAATGACCTGAAAATATACACTTCTGAGAAATTATCCTTTTTTAAAAAATTGATCTCTACTCATTATTGCCACTGATTCCAATATTAATACTTACAATGCTGTGCATTAGAAAATATCTTGTTCACAAAATTGAATAAACTATGACGATTTGCTCCACCACATGTATCTCCATTTTGTTATGGCAATAGGGGACTAATCACCTGAATTCAATTCAATTGAAAAAACTGTGATCAAGGTCCTATTGCACATTTAGCACTGGGAAAAAAGGGAAGAGAAAGGAGAATAGAAATGAAAATGAAAGAACAGAAATTAGAGTCCTGATCTCTACTGTCAAATCACTTCAAAGTATTTTGAGGGGTCTGGGGTGGGGGAGGGACCACAGATATCAAATCATTTTTTAACATTGATTTCTAGAGAGGAAGAGAAAGAGGGGGGGGGAGAGAGAGAGAGAGAGAGAGAGAGAGAGAGAGAGAGAGAGAGAAACATCAATGTGAGAATGAAACATGGATCAGCTGCCTCCTACATGCCCCCCAATTTGGGATAGAGCCGGCAACCTGAGCATGTGCCCTAACAGAGAATCGAACTGATGACCTCTTATTCAAGGGATGAAGCTCAACCAACTTAGCCACACCAGCCAGAGCTCAAACCATTTTTAAAAAACAGGCATTGGAAAAATATCCCCACCATTACTCAGAGAAAAAATATAAATTTCTAAAGATTGGATGAGGGGAATCCTCAGTCATAACAGAGGTGCTGGGGACAGAAAACGGGAATGTCAGAGAAGACTGAAGGTCTGATATGAGCTTCTGCATGTCACTTCTCCCTCAACTCTCACTCCTCTCAAGCTTCCCATTTATTTTGGGGTGAATTGTATCCCCAAAAGTTATATATTGAAGTCCTAACTCCTAGCACCCCAGAATGTGACCTTATTTCAAAATAAGGTCATTGCAGATGTAAGTAGTTATGATGAGGTTGTTAGGGTGGACCCTAATCCAGTATGACTGGTATCCTTATAAAATGGGGAAATTTGGACACAGATACTCAGACAGGAAGAATGCCATGTGCAGATAAAGGCAGAGATCTGAGTGGTGCTTATATAATAAAGGAACCTCAGAGATTTACAGCAACCTACAAGAAACTCAGCAGGAGGCATGGACCAGATTCTCCCTCAGAGCCCTTAGAAGGAACCAACTCTGCTGGACGTCTGGCCTCCAGAACTGTGAAATAATAAATTTCTGTAATGTATGGCTCAGTTGAGCATCATCCTATATACCAAAGGTTGTTGGTTCAGTTCTTGGCTGATGTGGCTCAGTTGGTTGAGCATCATCCAGTGCACCAAAAGATTGCTGGTTTGATTCCTGGTCAGGACACATGGCCAGATTGTGGGTTCAATCCCCAATTGGGGTCTCTCTCTCTCTCTCTCTCTCTCTCTCTCTCTCTCTCATTTCTCTCTTAAAAAAATCAATAAACATTTAAAAATAAATACATTTCTGTTGTGTATGTCTCCCAGTTTGTGGTACTTTATTACAGCAGCCCTAGAAAACTAATACACCATCCCTCTGTCAAGATTTCCAGCATCTCCAACTGAAGTCAATGATAAAAAATCACCTGACTCAGTCAAAGCTTTGCTGAGCTCCGGCATTGCTGACCAATACTTTTGACTCTCCTGGGGACTTTTGTAATCCCAGAGATGTTTATTAACCCAAAGCAAACTCCAGTCTAATAAGAGGTCTCAGGTGCTGTGGAGTAAGATAGGTCAATAGTGACATAACCTGCCTGGAAAAGGAGAAGAGGCCAAAAGCATATGGTGCTCATTAATCCACAAAAACACAGGGACATGAGCATCAAGGACTTCCAGTTCCAGCCCACAGAATGTTTCCAGGTTTGCCTAGTCCTGGCTATTCTCCTAGGGGACCTCGCTTGGGCACTATCTTCCATAGGCAATGACCCTGAGGACAGTGGGAGAAGCTATGAGAGGGACATAGCAATGATCCCATGCCTGCAGCCTTCAACACTTCGACATGTGCACACTGTATGACCACAGTTCTGGGAATTAATAAAGGATTAGCAAAATCATTTCTCAGGTTCAGTATTTCTCTGGGACTCCCTAGCAATTTCAGGCTCCTGATGGTGCTTCAATTTCTGATAGTTGCAGACTAGTAACTAAATCTGGATGCCTTGTGGAGCCCTGGCCTTGAATGTGAACTCTCCCTGGATCTGAACTGTAGACTTCACATTTCTGCCTCCATGTACCAAATCCCCAAGTTCTCACTTCTCTCGGTTGAGGCATGGGGTTGGGAGAAACAGATAATCACTTTTATTATAATCTCCTCCTGGCACTGGGGTTTTAACCAGTTTGAGAGCTGAGATGCAGAGTATGGTGGAAGGGAATAGCAAATACATGCATCTATGTAGGGTCAATCTAGATATTGGCGAATCATCATTCAAAGCTATGTGGGATCTTTAGGAGCATGAGGGCATTGTCAGGAAGAAATAAAGTTGCCAGAAGACTGGGGGCTGGGTAGACCTCCCTTTAAGATTTGCTGAGGGCCACATAGAGGTCAGGGAGGATCAACCTTACCAGGAGCACACAGAAATAATTTTACATATTTTTTAATTGTGCTGCTATTTGATAATGCCCTGCTGAGCATTTTTGTGTTAATATTTATATATAAGATTATTCTGTATTTTTCTTCATTATCAAATTGTGCTCATTCCATTTTTAAAAATAGAGAGCAAGATTCTCTTTCACTCTCTCCACTCTAGAACAAATTAAATTTAAATTATTTGTTCTTTAAAGTGTTGGTGAAATTTACTTGAGAATTTCATTTCTGTCCACTTCCATCTCATCTAGGATCGATTTTTCAAATTTATCTTATTGAAATATTATCAATATATATAGTTTAGGAAATGTAAATATATTCGTTCATTTAGTCAAGTTTTTTTGTGTGCCACTCTGCTAGGCTCTTTCCTAGGCAGTTGGGATATATCAGTAAATAAATGTCTCTAAGCTCTTCTATATGCTTGTATTCTTGTGATCACTTTAATTTTCCTAAACCTGTGGTTATTTCCCCCTTTTCATTCCTATTTTTTATGTCTATTTGTTGTTTTTCTATTAATTAATTAGTGATTTAGTAAGTAATTTTTGCTTGTTTCTGGATTTCACTTACAACAAATTTCCCAAAAGCGGGGGGGGGGGGGGAATCATTGATTAGTTCTGCTGTTTTTCTGTTTCCTAATTTATTAATATCTTGTTTTCCTTTACTTATTTCTTATCTATTTTTCTTATTTTTCTATAGACTTCTAACTTCTTAGTTTGAATGTCAACTATCCCACTGATTTTTATTTGTTTGCTTTGTTTTTTCTTAAGGATATAATATATACCTTGATTATAATAAATTTTCCTCTGAGCACTGCTTTACAAACAAATTTTGTTATTTTCTAGACATTTTCAATTTCAGTTTTGCCTTCCTCTTTGATTAATACTTATTTACAAGAGTTGCTGTCTTATTTTCATTTCTAGTGTTAGAGCTTCTTTCCCCCCTAGCTTTTTTTTTATATTCTACTTTTAACCATGTGGAACTCAGCATCAATGTTTTTAGTATTTCCTGGGATTGTGACAAGACACATTCTACTTTAACGTACTGAGTTGAATATAATGGACTTACAATTCTGTGTTATAAACTTTTATCATCTAATATTAGAACAGCTTTTTTTGGTGAGTAGTTCAGTCTTTAAACAGTGGTTCTTAGCTGGGGCCATTTTGTCCCACCCTCCCCCAGGGTACATTTGCAATGTTGGAGATGTTTTTGGTTGTCATAACTAGTGACAAGTGGGTGAGGTGATACTGACACTTAGGTAGAGGCCAGGAATGCTGCTAAACATCCTACATAGGACAGCTCCCATAACAAAGAGCTATCTACTGGACCAAAGTGTCAATAAAACCTGCTAACCAAGTCTTTTGTTTTTGAAAGAGAAAGAGAGAGAGAGAGAGAGAGAGAGAGAGAGAGAGAGAGAGAGAGAGAGAGAGAAACATGGATGTGAGAAAGAAACATCTATCAGTTGCCTCCCACATGCACCCTGACCAGGGATGGAATCTGCAACCTGGATATGTGCCCTGACCAGGAGGACAACCAAGATCCTTCAGTACATGGACACCAGGCAGGGCAAGTCTTTCTTGAAAAAATTAAAATGTGCTTATTCCTAATGTCATAATCTTATCTTGTTGCATATAACAGAAAACTAACCCATTTAGGAACCTTTTCAGAAGACTTAAAGTGCCCAGCTGGAGTAGCTCAGTGGTTGACCTATGAACCAGGAAATCATGTTTCTATTCCTATTCAGGGCACATGCCTGGATTGTGGGCGTGAGGCAATCAATCAATGATTCTCTCTCATCAATGATGTTTCTATCTCTTTCTACCCCTGCCTTCCTCTCTGAAATCAATAAAAATATATTCCCCAAACACCATATATGATGTGATGCCAATTACTAGTATAGAAAATATCCAGAATCGGCAAATTCACAGACAGAAAGTACACTGGTGGTTGGGAGATGGGGGGAAATGGGAAGTGAATCCTAATGGATTTTCTTTTGGGAGTGATTAAAGCTACTGGTACTTCTACCTGGATCAGAAGGGAGGCTAAATTACCTGAAATTCCTTCAACTGATCTGTCTACTGAGACTGTGTCAATTCTCTTCAAAAAGGTGTTTGACTAGGAACCTGATGTTATCAAGTCCGTGATTCCAGACTTGTTTTTAGCACCAGAACTCATTTGGCAAAAGAGTTGCATTTGGGACCCCAATATATAAGAGAAATAATAATTGACATAATGCAGTTTACAAATCCAAATCTGTAACGTTTACTTACTTCAAAGTCAATTATTAGGACAATGAAACTGTCTTGATGAACACTAAAATTAAAAATACTAAATACAGTGTGGACTAAAAGTAGGTTTACAGTTGTTTGTACAAAAAATAATAAAACAATTATTAAATAATAATACAAGAATAAACTCTGTGTACTCACAACTGTAAACCTATTTTTCCCCATCCTGTATTATAGAAATCTCTAGATCAGATTTATTTTTAATTGCACAATATTAAAAATTGTGATGCAATACTGGAATAGTTGTCAAGAGTAACAATAATTTTCATATATTTTAACCAGCTCATTTATCTAATGTGGATAATTATTTTTCTCAGCGCTGTTAAAAATGACAGCAAAATAACACATACTATAATTCTGAATAGAAAAATCATTAGTATGAAATCAGTCATCACTTTTTAATATCTCTCAAAACTGGAGGGAAGGGTAACATGAAGTGTTTGTTTCAAAGTTGAATCACTAGCAATAACTAAACCTCATTGGTATCTTTACTATAAATATAAAAATTAAACATGGAGTCCCCCAAAATACAGTGAGAGCTGTATTTTGATATGAAATTTTTATGAAAGTATCATATACAACATGCTGTATATTTACTTACCTCTGCATAATGACAACAAGCAAATGACTATGAACATTCTCAAGGATCCCAAGGCAAGTGTCCAGAATCTCTATCTTCCATTGTGGAACAGTATAAAAACTATTATAGATTTGTAATACACATTTAAATCTGGACACAATTCAACATTAAAACAAAGTCATACTGCTGTTACTTTCCATATAGCACTTTTAGAGGGAGATAAGGGTACTAAAGATCCTGGATGCCTGAGCATTGGTATAATCTAAGATTCTGAATCACTGTACCCAACATTTTCAGTTTGTTGCTATTGTAATGTTGCATGACTTAACATATTTGGGTAGCTAATTTGACTGGAATCAGGATAAAGAATGACCTTTCAGAATGAATGCTCATATAGCAGTGTTTCTATGGAGAAAAATAGTAATTTTTAAAAGGGGAGATGGGTGTCTGTTTTCGTTCTCCAACAAATAAGGCTATAGCTCCATAATCTTTCTATCACCAGGTAAAATAGTACAAATACTGCCTCACACCTAAGGCCAGAACTGTTCCCCTGGGGAACTATGAAGCATTGATCAGACTGTCAAACCTCAGAGGGAAGGTAGGGGAGAGGGGGAATGGGGGAGGTAAGGGGATAAGGGGGAGAGATCAACCAAAGGACTTGTATGCATGCATGTAAGCCTAACCAATGGACACAGACACCAGGGGGGTGACGGCATGAGTGGGGAATGGGGGGCAATGGGCTGATAAGGACTCATATTTAATACCTTAATCAAGAAAGAAAAAAAAGGCAAAAAACAACAACAAAGAAAAGCACCAAAAAACTCCATCTCCAAACTAGGACACCACAGACCTGCTTTTTCAGGCTGAGAACACCAGGGGGCATATGGTGCCTGAATCAGAGCCTTGGTAACCATGGCAACCAGCTACCATTCCCCTCTGCAGCTGCCATCTTTTATCTAAAGCAGTGCTTTGTGTACATTGTGAGTTTTGCTTTGAAATGGTGTTACTTCTCATTCTTCATAGAATCAGGGTTTCCAATTCTGGGAAAGGAATTCCAGTGCCAGAAATAAATAATAATTTGGGTTAGTTGCACTGATTTTATTTGTTGCGCATCAATGATCATGTCTGCACAAAGCAGTCTCTATGCACTG
>PVJC01049999.1:0-11939 GCA_004026665.1 Murina feae
GCTTTTCAAAATTTTGCTTGTTCTTGATGATATTCCTGGGCTTCCTCTGTTTCTTGGTAGTCATTATCCCAATATCAAAGTGATGTTTTTCCCTCCAGACACCACCTCTTTGCCCCGGCCACATGGCTCATTTGGTTGGAGTGTTATCCCATCCACCACAAAGATGTGTGGGTTCGATTCCCAGTCAGGACACATAGCTAAGCTGCAGGTTTGATTCCTGGTTGGGGCGCTTATGGGAAGCAGCTGATCGATGTTTCTCTTTCACATAGGTCTCTCTCTCTCTCTCTTCCCCCATTTCTTCTCTCTCTCTCTCTCTCTCTCTTTCTCTCTCTCTCTCTCAAATAAATAAAACATATCCTCAGGTGAAGATTAAATATAAATAGTACTATATTGGGAGTTTTTTAGAAAAAAAAAACACCATCTCTTTTACTCATGAATGGGTTGAGGAGTTATAGCTGCTTTTAAAGCCTACTATCTGAAGATGGCTTTTGCCAAGCTATTGCTCCAACAATGGAAGACACTCAGAAAACACGGATACAAGTCTGGAAGGATCACACCATCTATGATGGCATCAAGAGCCTTGCTTGGGCTTGGAGTATTGTCACCAAGGAGTGGGGCACCTGGAAGGCAACACCTAAGAGTTTCGTCCATGACTTCAAAGGATTTGCCAAGGATGAGCGTTGCAGAAATCAACAAGGCTGTGATTGAGATGGCGAACACTTTACCCTGGGCGTGGGTGAGGATGACACTGAGGAGCACCCAGAGGTGGTTCCTGAGGAATTGACTAATAAGGAGTTGCTGGGACTGGAACGCAAAGCTAAAGAAGAAGAAAAAGAAGAAGGACCTCCAAGAAGATTCATAGTGAAAGACTCAGCAGAAGCTTTTCAAGAAGCTCCTTGAAAAGTCTGAAAATACGGACCCTAAAGATTTTCATTAATACAGAAATAATGTTCATGGTACATTACCCACTTGTGAGCAAATCTGTGATGAAAAAGAAACAAATCAAGCAAACCACACGGACAAATTCCTGAAAAGAGTAACAGCCTCCCAAGAAGAGCCTGGCAGGTCCTTCAGGAGGTGTTCCGGGGAAAGGCGTTGTCACCTTAGGAGGTGAGAGCTCCATGCGTGTTCTCACCCCTGAGGCCCTTCCAGGGGACGAGGTGTGGAGGTAGAGGGTAGTGACAGCGATGACACTGACCCTGTGTAGGCCTAAGCGAATGTGTGTCTGTGTCTTCCTCTTTAATTTAAAAGTTTTAAAAGTACAAAAGTAAGTAAATAATAGAAAAAAGGCATATCAAACATGGATGTAAAGAAAGAAAATATTTTGCACAGCTGTACAAAATGCACAACTGTTTGTTTTAGGCTAAGTGTTATTGGAAAAGGGTGAAAATTTTAAAATGTTTTAAGTTTATAAAGTTAAAAAGTTACAGCCCTAACCAGTTTGGCTCAGTGGATAGAGCGTCAGCCTGCGGACTGAAGGGTCTCAGGTTCAATTCCGGTCAAGGACATGTACCTTGGTTGGGGGCATATCCCCAGTAGGGGGTGTGCAAGAGGCAGCTGATCGATGTTACTCTCTCATGGATGTTTCTAACTCTATCTCTCTCCCTTCTTCTCTGTAAAAAATCAATAAAATATATATTTTTTAAAAGTTACAGGGCACACACACATGGAGGCTAAGTTTCCGTGTGTGTGCCTCACAGCTGGCCCCGGCACTGCAGCTGCAAAGCAGGAGCACCTCCACCTCTGGACCATCCACCCCTCAATTCGGGGACCCGCCAATGGCACAGCTTCTGTTTCCCCTGGACCACAGTGTGGGCTCGCTTCTCCCGCCCCTCGGCTGCCACCTAGATCATGGGCACACGAAGCTTAGCCTCCATCTGCCTTACGATCCATCCATGCCACAGCCTCAGGGCAGGCTGGCTGCTCCCCATGGAAGGTTTAATGAGGGAAGGAGGGCTGCTCCCTCTCTCACACACACACACCGCTTCCTGGGCCCACTCTCTTGCTGGCTCCATTTTCTCTGCCACAGGGGTAGGGGTCTCCCTTCAGAACTGAGGTGAACCCACAGGAGCCAGGAGATGAAGAGATGGGCAGGGGGGGCGGGCGGAGGGAGCAGCAGCCAGGGAGAGTTTGGGGGGAAGTAAGCAGGTGGGGGAGAGGTGGAACAGGATGGAGGGAAGAACTTTATAAAAGAGTCAGTGGACAGCAGAGTTAAAAAAAGAGGATGTATGAGGGAACTGTAGGGCCTATAATGAAAACCAAGTATAGTTGTGTACTGGGGACAGATTTTAAAAGTAGAAGTCAGAAAAGAAAAAAAGATAAGTGATAGTGGATAATTAGGCAGGTAGATAGATAGGTATTAAAACAGTGGCAGTAAGTAGAGAAGAATGTATGGCAAAGGTAGGATGAGAGAAAAAGAGGGAGGGAAGAAAAGTTATAAAGGGGGAGCTGGTAGAGCTTAAAAGGAGAATGGGAAGAAGAAAGGAATGGGGAAGGGAGCAAAGCAGGTCAGAGAGAGGAAGTGAAGAAAAAAATTAAGGTGGGAAGGAAGGAAAAGGGGAGGGTGGGCAGGGGGAAAGGTAAAGGAAAGAAGAAATGTGGGAAGGGAAGGAGTGTAGTAGAAAAATGGGAAGAATGATGATGGAACAGAAGTACGAAATAAGGAAAGAAAAGTTTATAAATGATGAGTCAATAGGAAAAGTGTTACATAAAAGAGAAAAATTGTGTGAGAGGAAAAAGCCAATAAGGAAGTCAAATACAATTGTGTGTGAAGGGGATAATATTAAAAAAGAAAGTTAATAGGGGTGACCAGGCCGGCAGGGGAGGGCAGTTAAGGGGATCAGGCAGGCAGGTATGCAGAGTGGTTAGGGCAGGCAGGCAGGTTAGCGGTTAAGAACCAGAGGTCCTGGATTGTGAGAGTCTCCAAGAACTCCATATTGGAGAGGGTGCAGGTCAGGCTGAGGGACCCCCCCCCCCCCCCCCCCCCGCACGAATTTCGTGCACCAGGTCTCTAGTTCAATAATAAAAAGATCCAAGTAGGTTAAACTTACCAATTTGAAATGAAACTCTAACATTGTTTAAAGAAAACAATATCCACCTATATCTTGTCTTAGACACGTTTCAAACCAAAATATAGAGAAAAGCTAAAAAAATTAAATGGGGAAATATACATATGAAGCCAAAGAAAGCTGGAACAGCAATCTTAATATCTAAAAAAATGAAATTCAAACCACAAAGGGTAATTCTATATATTGATCAAAAGGAATAATAGAGTAAGGAAGTATGATTATGAATATTTATAAAGCATAACTCATATTTATATTTATATTTATAACTCATAGAACTGTGTGAAGAAATACATAAATCAACAATTACAGGTGAGAATTTAATACCCCCTCAGAAACTGGTAACCAAAACAATAAAAATTGGAAAAAATATATCGAATATCTGAATTATGCAATTACTGAATATAGAGGGCTTCACACCCAATAAATATAGAGTATGCATTCTTTTTTACATTCTTTTTAATTAAACAATTAGCATATACCAAGAAATGACCATTGGACTAGAACATGGAAGTGTTGATAAGTTCTAAGGACTCACTATCACAGAGATTTGTTCTCTACTTATAATACAAAGGCAATAGAAATTACCAACAAAAAAATAAGTTCAAAATCCCACATATCAGAAAGCAAAATTACATATGTTACTAAATAACTTTTAGGGTAAAAACTTATAACTGAAATTAATAAATACTTAAAACTCAGTAACAAGACACTCTATTTCAAAATCTGTGGGAATAGCTAAAGCAGAACTTTTCAGATATTCATAAATTCATCAAGAAAAATAGAAATTGAAAACAAACATTCAATTCAAGCAGTTGCAAAAAAATATAGCAGAGCAAAGAAAAGAAATAAGAAAGCCAGAAATAATAGATAGATTAAGGCAAAAATAAATAAAATTGATCATCAAAAAAACGAGCATTTTATAAAACCAAAAGCAAGGTCTTTGAAGAAATTAAAAACAGAACTTTGACAAAACTGATTAAGACAAAAGAGGAAAAGTTAAAATAAATAAACAATAGAATGAAATGGATAATACCTGCTGACCAATGTAAGTGAACAGACATAAATAAAACAACCGAGCTACCTTAATAAATCTAAAAACCCAGTTAAAAGGAACAGATCTTTGACCGTGCTTCTGCCAGGGGCAGAATGTGGCCCTGATCCAGCAGCATAGTCCACCTCCCAGACGCCTGGCCACAGACTAAGGAAGCCCACCTGTCATCCTTACTCCCTGAGACTCATCTCTGAGGAGCAACCACCCTCCATCACTCTAGTTCAAAACTCAAAATCTGACCAGATAACACCCCTATTTAAAACCCTTCGTTAGGGTTGAGAATTGCTCAGCCAAGGGGAGCTGAAGAGACACGACCACTAAATATAAGATGGTATCCCTGATGGGATCTTGAAACAGAAAAGGGACACTAGATAAAAATCAGAAGTCTGAATCAAGTATGGACTTCAGTTAATAAAAATATAGACATATTGGTTCATTCAACATGACAAAGGTGCCATCTAACTAATAAAAGAGAAGCATGCAAATTGGTGCCACTCCACTACGCCCACCAGCCAATCAGGATGAGTATGCAAATTAACCCAACAAAGATGGTGGTTAATTTGCATATGTAGGCATAGAGTGAAGACTGAAGAAGACTGAAGGCTGAAGATGACTGAAGACGATTGAAGACACTGCAGCCAGAGCGGAGAAGCCAAGCCTCACTGCTGTGGCCGGACGAAAGGCCTGGGTCCTGGGTGCTGGAGGAAAATGGTGCTGGCAGCCAGGGGAAGGCCTATTGTGAGGATCTTCCAGCAACGGGCCTCTAGTAGTAATATAAGATGTTAATAATAGTGGGTATGAGGTAAGGGGTATATATAGGCATTCTCTGGTCTATCTTGGTCATTCTCCTGTAAATCTAAAAACTATTGGTACAATAAAAAGTTATTAAATTAAAAAGATTGCAATGGAGGAGGAAAACCCTTTAGGGCTTCTCCAGCACTCCTAAATCCAAGTTCCTTATCTCAGGAGACGCAGTCCTGTGTGAGCTGGCATTCTTAGCGGGGAGGGCGCAGAGAACAGTGACCAAAACAGCAAGAATGGAGAGATATGCAAAGCCTGCTTCTACCTCTGTGGGTCAGAACGGCTGGTGGGAACACTAACATAGTCAGGGCCCAGACAAGGAAGAGAAGAGAATTCTGAGAAGTGTCTTGGGCTTGGAAGGGCCCTGGTTTTGATTAGCAAGACATTCTACAAAGTTCCTCAAAAGGGCTATGCCTTGGGGACAGGCAGTCTCAGCTGCAGGGACTCCTACTGTTCTCCCTAAGCTTGAAACCTAGGGAGATGCAGGAGCCCCCCTATTGCCAAAGCAACTAGGTGGTAGTCATGGTTTAGGTGGACCTAAACGGCCTGCCTGGATCAGCTGCCCATCCCTTCCGCCACAAATTATCTTCAGATGTCAGCCTCAGGCAATAGCCCCAGGGGTTCTTACCCAAGCTTACCCCTTCAGGTCAAGGCTCAGTCCAATCTCACTCAAAGAGAACCACAGTTTCATGAGGCAGGGCTAGAACAGAATGGCTGACTTCTAAGAACTTCTCTAGCTCTAAAAAGTTCTCTAAATTGCTCCATCAAATCTGCACAGCGGGGCGTTTCGGTCCCTTTCTCCTTGCTCTGCTAGATTCCTTATTTTCAATTCCTCTGCAGTCCTGCTGGAAATGAATGAAACCCCTGAGAACCTCAGCCTTCTTTCCACCCAGGCCCTGCGAGAAGAGAATGTCTGTGCTTGAAAACTCGCTGTGGCCTACAGGGGAAATGCCAAGTAGCCACACACAGAAGTGGTTTTGCAAGTGAGAGCTTATATTTCCATCCATATCCCCTCCCTCGTCTTCAAAGCGGAGAGAGGATTAAGAGTAAGGAGGATCCCATCAAGTCAGGCAAAATTAATTAGCCGCAATTTCACTGCTGAGCTGCCAAGTAAATTTCATAGCATAATCACTCCGAGCAACTGCATTCATGTGACAATAAGGCCTCCTAAGCGTCCCATACCCCACTGGCCTCCACGTGTGGGCAAGAATCAGAATTCGCTCATAGCCCAGCAGCCATGCCTGGTTGGGATGTGGGGATAATCAAATTTTGTAGAATGTTTCTCCTGGAGAAACACAACAGCTACTGTCTTCATGTTTTCTCTTCTCACACTCACCTCTCCACCTCTGGAAGGAGGTGGGACTCCTCTGTCTGGGCACTTGGGCAAGGCTGTTTGGCAGATTTAGTCCCTTGTGAAGGCCGCGCATTAGAGCAGAAAGCACGGGGCGTCCTGTTCTACATGAACTGGTTAGGTGACTTTGGGCGTTTGGCTCAGCCTCTCTGGGTCTCCAGGGCTGGCAGGAGGATCAAACGAGATTGTGGAACCTCATCTCCACTTTTCCAACAGCCTCGGTCATTAGGTTCACTAGCCAAACAAAAACGTATTTGGGAAGAGTACTCCCGCACCTACCCCCGCACCCGCTCCCAGCCTGAGGCCAGGCTGAGCGGCAGGGTCAGCGCAGACACTGCAGGCTCAGGATGCGGCTGGGGGTCTGTCCTCCACTCCCACAGCTGACCTTCCACATTGTTCCTCAGCTGTTGCTTCTCAGAAACAGCTCATGCTTCTGCCGCAGGTCCCTCACCAAAACACGGAAGCCTCGTGGTTTGGCTCTAATGGCTCAGGGAGGGAACGCAGCAATCCCATATCTAACCAATGAGGCTGACAGGACAAGCTCGCACATTAGCCTGGTCAACCTCTGGGATGTGACACAGGACCTGGTGAGAATTCTACACAGCAGTTAAGTGGACGAGCTTTAGGGCCAGGCCAGCTGGAGTTTGATCCTGGCTCTGCTACCTTTTGAAGTTCCTGCCTTTACATGGGAAGAATAATACCTGCCTCGCTGGGTTGTTAAGATGCACCTGACATAGCCCCTGGCACATCTTTCGTGTTCAGTATAGCTCCCGAGAGCAATGACCATGGGACACGCACCTAACTGCAGCTTATTGCTTATTAGCCTTCCATTTAAGAAAACTGAAGACACAGGAAGGAAGAAAAACTTGACAGGAGCGGAGACGGTGGCCCACAAAGCATCGAAGGAAACCTAGCTTGGACCCAGTAGTAGCCTCTCACGTATGAGGAGCAGCAGGGCAGCCCGGAAGGAGGGCCTGGGTCCGCCCTCCCTGACCATGGCTCACCAACATCAACAGCTGGGCCTGACTCAGGCCGGAGCTCCCGCAGGGTCTTCCGGTGTCTAACCCGCTGAGCCCTCCGTCTGCCCTCTGCTGCTACCAGGGCGGTTCTGCCTCTGCTTCCAAAGGGGGCCCTGCAGAAAGCGCCTCTTACATCCAGTCAAGGACCCCTATTCCTTCCACAGTCCCTGCTGCCCAGACTGAAACCGTGTTGCCTCGTTCTTAACCGCAAGCGCTGAGGTCAAATGGACGTGCAGGGACTCGAGTTTGTCCAGGGATGTGACCCTCTGAGGACTGACTGCCTCTTCTACACTGTGGAGGATTCGATAGCGAAGATTCCTCACAGCATCCTGTGCAAAGTGAACACCGCTCTTAACTCACATGAAGCACTTACTAAATGGTAGTGATTTTATAAAATGGAGACTGTATAGAAGATGCATAGAGTGTTATGTACAAGGAAAGCATGCCTTAATACATATGAGGAAATCCATCAAATACTGACAATTCCACTGAATACTGGGAAGTGTTCTTTCTTCAAATGCTCCTTCGTTTAAGACGGGAACCTTTAACCATGTACCTCAGAAGCTCTCTGAACACGTCTAGTTTCCTCCTACCCCACTGGCTGATACCACTCGGTGTCCTGCGTGAATTCAGGCTGGTGGGGCTCCTCCCAATGGTGGGGTGCCCCAGCTTTATCCTAGGCTCTCAAAGCCTCCTTTACCTGCCACTGGCTTTTAATAACGTCCCTATGGCTAATACCCACCAACCCTTTTCGCTCTGGCTCTATTGCTTCTCTTGAGCTCCCAATTCCTATCCAACTGTTTGCTTCATATTTGCATTAGCTGTTGTGCAGTAAAAAAATGGTCTCTTGCCTATAAAGAAGTCTATTCTTTGCACTTGGCTTCCAGGAGGTTATCTCTAAGCCCCGGGAATACCATGCCTGATAGAAGTGTCTTTATTTGTCGGAAAGCCTCGGATCACACCAAATAGCCTAGCAATGTGATTTATGCTGGGAGAATTAAGTAACGTGGTATCAGAGCAGCCAGAGAGACTGGAAATTAAGATCATCCAAGGAGTCATCCATCATGCCTACGTGACGGTGCCCCAATAAAAAGTCCCAGTGCTGAGGCTTGGATGAGCCGCCCTGGTTGGCAGTACTGTGGGCACATTGTCCCACAGCAACAGCGGGAGAGTGATGCTGTCTTGCCTGACTCTGCAGGGACAGGACAGTGGAAGCTGCATGGTGCAGCATCTGGGTTCTCCTAGAATGTGGGTGGCTGGTGTTAATTTGTGTCTCTCCTTATAATAAACCGTAAGCACGAGTAGAACAGCTTGCGGTGCATTCCGCGAGTCCTTCTAGTGAATTATCAACCATGAAAGGGTTAGATAGTCCCGGATCTTATCATTGGTGTCGGAAGTCAGGGTAGTCTATATGCCTTCTAAATTGGCAGGGGGCATAGTATTGTCGGTGTCTAACTGGTATCCACAACAGGAATCCATCTGTGCCTCCAAAAAATAAACTGACAATATTTTTCAAATTTTCAAAACATGGCTCCCAGTATCACCTTGCTCATTCCCATCAAACCAGCAGAAGGAAAGGGCACATGGAAAACAGGCACAGGGACTTTACAGGCCAGGACTGCAAGTGGCCTCTATGACTTGCACTCACATTCCACGGCCCGAAACTTAATCAGATCAGCACACCAAATGTCAAGGTCTTGTAGGCACCAGGTGGAGAAAAGAGCTTGGTGAAGCGCTGGCTGCCCCTGCCGTACTTCCTCTCCTTCTAGGACTAAAGCTCAGGGGCTCGTTTCTGTCCTTCAAGCACACAAGGCTCACTCCCGCCTCAGGCTGGACACCGGGGCTCCGTTTGCCTGGACCTCTGCATGGCTGGCTCCTTCACGTCCCTCAGCTCAGAGGTCACCTCCTCAAAGAGGGCTTTCCTGGCCACCCGATGCAAAGCAGCCTGCACTCACCAGTCACTATCCATTGTACCCCGTTTCAATGCCGTCACATCAGCATCTGAATCAGTCTTGTTATTTCTGCTCTTACCCTCAGTGTCTACGTTGGATTAGGAATCCATAGTGCCGGGCTCTGACGGCTAGTAATTTTGAGTAAATGAATGAGTTCATAAATTAATGCTTTTCTCCACATGCTCCATCTGAACAGTGAAACCCAGCCCTCCAAAATGCCCGTCTGTCCTCTGGTCCTGCTGCCTTGCCCAGTAGAGCGCAGCTCTCTTGAGCTCCCAGACTTTCAGGTAGGGCTAGAGCTCTGAGTCCCGCCAAAGGTGGACTTGCTGCAGGGACATGAACTGCGTCCTCCTCACTCACTAGGAAGGGAGGCGAAGGCTTGCAGGTCTGCGGGCTGGTTGGAAACAGCTGGAATGAAACAGGCCAGGACAGGGGTTGACAACAGCCACCTCACATTCTCTCCTTCCCCCCTTTTCCTCCCGCCCTCCCCCCCCCACCAATGCTTAAGCAGCTCTGCCTGGGGGATGCCCTGTGCTCAGGCTGCAGAGAGAGGCTTCCACAGTGCTGGGGTAAAAGGCAGCTCAAAGGCACTTCCTCTGGGAATAACAGTAGCTGGGAAAGAATAAAGGGAAGGAATCTTAGTCTGTTCTTGCAGCATTTACTATAGTATTTTCTTCTCTTATAAACCATTGTATCTGAAAGGTCACCTTTGAGGTTGATGGCTTCCTTAGGAATGCCCTTTCTTTCTGTTCCTCAGTCCTGGGGTCTGCATGTCACAAAACAAAGAGGCTAGCAGTGGCTACTCTCATAAAACCTTAAACTGCAGCTACATGAATAGCTAAAATAAATCTTCACAGGGCTCTGAGGTTCTGGCCTTTTAAAAAATTGAATTTATAGGTTGCCTTGCTTTCAGATATCCCTCACCAATCCTGCCTTTGAAAAGAACCATAAACCCCAAGTGAGAGGCTGGTTATCCAGAGCCTCTCAGGAGGCAGTGATTCTGGTTCATCCATCCATGTACTCATTGATATCCACCCCCCACCCATATATACATATACTCATCATGTATCCACCCACCCATATACACATATACTCATCATGTATTCACCCACCCACCCATATATATATATATATATATATATATATATATATATATATATATACTCATCATGTATCCACCACTCACTCATATATACATATACTCATCATGTATCTACCACTCACTCCTATATACATATACTCATCATCTATCCACCCACCCACCCATATATACATATACTCATCATGTATCCACCACTCACCCATATATACATATACTCATCATCTATCCACCCACCCACCCATATATACATACTAGGGGCCCAGTGCACAAAAATTTGTGCACTTGGGGGGGCATCCCTCAGCCTGGCCTGTGCCCTCTCACAGTCTAGGACCCCTCAGGGGATGTCCACCTGCTGGTGTGCCTGGCCAGCCTGGGTGAGGGGCTGATGGCTGTGTGCAGGCTGGCCAAGACCCCCAATGGGGACCCTCACCCAATTGGAGTGTGGCCAGCCTGGGTGAGGGGATGAGGGCCGTTTTCAGGCTGCCCACAGCTCCCATTGACCCAACGTCCCAGCGAGACTGGCTGAAATCAGGTTCTGGGGTTTATTTATCTTCTATAATTGAAACTTTGTTGCCTTAAGCAGAGGCCTAGGCAGGCAACAGAAGCCTCCTGTTTGCTCTAGGTCCATGGCTGACGGCCTCCATCTTGGATGGGTTAATTTGCATACAGCTGCTCTGATTGGCTGGGGGCGTGGCTTGGCTAGTGGGCATGGCTTACGTGTCTCGGAGTAATGGTTAATTTGCATATTACTCTTTTATTAGATTAGATACTCATCATGTATCCACCCACCCACTCATCCATCCATCCATGTACTCATCAAGTGTCCACCCACCTGTTCATACATACACGCATCATGTATCCAACCACCAATCCATCCATCCATTCATGCACTCATCATGTATCCACCCATCCACCCATCCATCCTTTAGGCACTATCTATTCTTGCCGTGATAACTGGTTGAGCATTAAGCTTTGTCCTGGAGAGCAGGAAGGTAGCAGTAAACTCAAAGACGTGGTCGCTGGTCCCATGGAACTGGTTCTAGGTGATACAGACAAGTAAACTAGTGTAGCAGGTTATATTGTAACCTGGCTTAGCAATAACTCTTTTTCCCAGAGAAACCCAGGGCTCTCAGTACTGAAGGCATGGGCTTCCCCTACCCAATGGGCAAGTACAGGCATAAGCTTTTATCTCAAACATCTAGGCAAGTGGTCCCACACTGGCCCCTGAGAACCACCCTGTGGCACTGCCTTCAGCCTGCACAAGGATTTTAATGGCACTGGACTTGGGCAGCTGAAAAACTTAGCATCCTAAGTTCATGCAGACCACACCCCTCCACAGGCAGCTGGTTGGTGAACCTTCTCGAGACCCAGAGATGAGGAATCAGGCTGGCAGTAGCTCTCAAGCTTGGCTGCGGGTTAGAATCAGGAACTGGAACTTTTAAAAGTCACTATGCCCAAACTCCATTCAGGCCAATTAAATCAGAAAATCTTGAGGTGAGAGCCAGTCATCGTAGTTTTTCAAGTTCCCCAATGGGAACTTCGCAGCTTTGAGCATTGAGCTTTGAGCTTTGAGCATTGGGCCTGGAAGGAGTGAT
>PVJC01050000.1:0-11965 GCA_004026665.1 Murina feae
TCTCTTTCTGCCTTGCCAGCTCTAAATGCAGTCATTCATTTTCCTTCCTTTATAAGATTAGTTCAGAGTTTTCGTAGTGTTATAAACATTATAACATATGTATTCTTTAACAAGTATGAGACTCTTTCATGCTACACAGTTAATTTGAGGTTCAACATTAATGCTTATGTGAAGTTATTTTATTACTGAGTAGTATTGTGTTCTGTAAATAATGACTTTATCTATTGATCTGGCTGTGGTTTTTTGTTATTTCCAGATTTGAGGTATTATAAATCAATTTTCTGGGAATATTGGGTTCAGTTCTTTATACAAATGTATCTCTTCGTTATCTAACTGTTGCAGTATAGGTGAGTGTTTTTGAGATATGCAGAACTGTGATCTAAAATGATCCCTTCCTTTCCCTTCTCAGCCACCCATAATAATGAAAATTCTAGTTTTTCATTATCCTTGTGGGCACGTGCGATGTTTAATATTTTTAAATTGTAGGCCTGAAAATCAGTAGTGGGAACTTGTTTTGTTTTAATTCCATTTCCCTAAGAAATTTTTATGGTGAGCATTTCTTTATGTATTTATAGACCCTGTCTTTATCTCCTTAGTCGAAAAGTCTGATCAGAAACTTCTGCCAATTTGCAAAATGAATTTATGATTTAATCAATAGGAAGTCATTTCACCATATAAGACATTTGTTTGTAACTCACTCATTCCTCAAGGACTCAACTTCTTTCTTTGCCATTTGGAAGTATATGTTTTGAATACTGGGAGGAAAATTGTTTTTCTAAAATTGTATCCTATGTACTATTTAAAGCCCACTTGCATGATACACTTATAAGATTAACCTAAGTTGCTAACATTCTCCACCATTAAGTTTCAGTTGAAGCATTCAATAGTATATTCAGTGAAGTCAAGGTTTGTAGTATTTGTCAATTTCTCTGGTGTAAATTCTCTCATCTTCGTCACTTTCTAACTTCCAGAATCATAGCAGTGAATATAGGCTGATGAAATATTTCAGTAGTAAGACATTATATTTTATTTCCAACATATTGATGCAGTAGGTACAAACATGCTCAAGAACTTTCTTAATAAAATAGTAAAATAATTGGGAAGTGGCAAGTTTTAATCATTTTTTAAACTTTGATGTAAGTATAATTGGTTTAAAATATAAATTCAAACATGTATTTTTACTGATTTCAGAGAGGAAGGGAGGAGTGAGGGATAGAAACATCAATGATGAGAGAGAATCACTGATAGGCTGCCTCCTGAATGCCTCACAGTGGGGATCCAGCCCATCATCTGAGCATGTGACCTGACTGGGAATGCAACCATGAACTCCAGTTTCATAGGTCAGTGCTCAACCACTGAATCACACAAGCCATGCTCTCCGAAACTTTTGAGCCTTAAAATTTCAGGGATCCCACTCAACCTGTAACCTAGGCAACAAGGAGCAGTGACAGCTAACCACCTGAACCTGTGCTTAAGGCCTTCTTTTCTCTGATTCTCCAGTGAGCTTACAGTACTGTTTCTAGAGCCAAAGGCACCCCACCTAGTCTCTCTTATTCCTTGTTCTGTCCTAAGCCCTGGATGTTTTCATTATCCCCATCTTTAATAAATGTTACTCAAAATCTCTGAACTCCTGTTGGGAATTCTTTCTGCATGAAGTAAAGAGCTCAAACACTATAGGCCAAGCTGAGGCAGACCAGCTCTAGGCTGGTTCATGTTCCCTGAAAGTTACGCCTGGGACATCCTGTATAAAGACAAACCAAGGCGTGATTTTGCTTACAAGACTTGGAAGAAAATGTGATGGCCCACAATCTCTGCGGTTTTTTTGGGGTCAAATCAATCTTAACACTGTTCATTTTTTAAATGTCTTTATTGTTTTTTTTAGAGAGAAAGGGAGAGGAAGAAACATCAATGATGAGAGAGAATAAATTAACCAGCTGCCTCCAGATTTCCCCCTACTGGGATGGAGTTCCCCAACCTGAGTATGTGCCTTGACCTGGAATCGAACCAGCAATAAGTTGATTGATGGTTACACACCCAACCACTGAACCCCATCGGCTGTGCACACTATTATTTTTTATTGTTGACTCTATTTTAGGTGTTCCTGATTTCTGCCATACTCTTCTCTTTTCTCCCTCTACCCTGCCCCCACTGCTTCTAGTCCCTCACCACATTACTGCATATGTCCATGGATTGTGTATATATGCATATATTTTGTTTAAAGTATTTTTGTTGATTTAGAGGGAGAGGGAGAAATAAAAACATCAGTGATGCCCTGACCTGTTTGGCTCAGTGGATGGAGTGTCGGCCTGCGGATTCAAGGGTCCCAGGTTCGATTCCAGTCGAGGGCATATACCTTGGTTGCAGGCACATCCCCAGTAGGGAGTGTGCAGGAGGCAGCTGATCAATGTTTCTCTATCATTGATGTTTCTAACTCTCCCTTCCTCTCTGTAAAAAATCAATAAAATATATATTTTTAAAAATCAATATGAGAGAGAATTGCTGATTAGTTGCCTCATGCATGACTGCACTCACACACTGGGAATTGAGCCTGCAACCCATGTATGTGCCCTGACCAGAAAAAGAACCAGTTCACATGACCTCATCATTTGTGGAATATAATGAACAGCATAATTTGATGAACAAAAATAGACTCAAAGACATAGAAGCTTTGAACAGACTTTCAAACTTCAGAGGGAATTCAAGGGGTGGAGGGGGCAAGAGATCAACCAAAGGACTTATATGCATTCACATAACCATAACCAAAGGAAACAGATACTATGGGGGTAAGCGCATGTGCTGAGGCGTGGGGGTGGCTAGGCAGAGCTCAGTGAGGGAAAAGGGAGTTATATGTAACACTATATGTAATACTTTAAACAATAAATACTTTTGAAATTAAAATAAAAAGAACCATGACCTCCTGGTTCATAGGTTATACACCAGCTGGGCTACATTATTTTAAACTTTACGAAAATACATATATTTTTTTTATTGTTGATAGAATTATTGATGTCTCCCATTTCCCCCTTCTGTATATATTCTTTGGTGGATCTCTTGCAGTCTTCCCACCTCCTTCCCCTCAGAGATCTGTTAGTCTGCTCCAGTTAGCCAAGCCTCTGGTTCCATCTACTCCCTCCCCAGGAGTCACTTGCTGGGCCACAACACCTTTATTCCCCTAAGTCATTGGCTAGGATGCTAGTGCTACTCTGGGCATTGATTAAACTACATTACCCAGAAGGAACTGCATACCTGTGGGCTGAGCTAAAGGGCATTTTAGTGTGTGTACATCCATTTAGGGCGGGACTTCTGCCTTCCTGGTTTCATTTTCAAATCTTAGGTCTTTGTTCACAGATTCACAGACTTCAGGGCGCTGGTCGTGAGTAGCAGGAGGTCTGGAAGGCAGTGTGCCTGCAGTGCGGGGTGTGTCTGAGGTTCCTTGAGCCCCAACAGCCCGAGATTGGAGTCCCCGTACCTCCCGGACTCCTCTCTGCTCACAGCGTTCCCGCAGCCTGACCCCATTTACCCTCCAGCCTTGGGGACCAGCCTCTCAGGTCCCGCTGCCCAGGTCCCAGCGTTCAGAATGGTGAGTCCCTCGTGGGTGACACATGATTGATGGGGGAAGAGGGTGAAAGGCTGCAGGGCCACCTTGTAAGGACGTGATGGTGCGACTGAGCAGGGATGTTGTGGGTGTAAAGGCAACAAAGAGATGAGGTGAGGTTTTGCAGGAGGAGTTTTACTTTCACTCTCAGAACGCTGAGGCCATAGATGGTTGTGAAAAAAAGAGGGACATTTTGTGAGGCAGGATTCTAACTTTTCCTAACATTGCTCAGAGGAAGGACAGACTAGAAGACAGAGGACAGCAGCTGTGGACAGGAAGGGGAAGTCCTGTAAATGATAAGGGAACTGGCAAGAGTGAGCGCTGAGGACTGAGCCCTGAGATGACACAGGCGTCTGGAGGGCACCTGGCCTCTGGGCTGGGCAAGGGCACTGAGCAGCCTGAGCCCACAGAGCCTGGTGGTTGCAGGCTCTCAACAGACCATTTTCTTTCCACAAATTCCTGCAAATGCAGAATCGATTAGGTGTACGGATTTGTGGAGCTTATTTCAGGGCCTCACACATTTGTGGCCTCTGATATTATAGAGTTCTGGGACTGTCTTCCATTCTTATATCCCTTGGACCTGGGGACTTTGAACAGACACTAAGCCCAGAATCCTAAGGCCAGGACTAGGGCTTCATGACATGGACCTTGTTTATGGCAACCAGTGTGATGAGTGTGAAGTCCTTCTGGGCATAGGTTCCAGAATGTGCAAAGACTTGGAGTGAAGAATGAGCTGAATCAGGAACCTGCCGGTATGTTTTTTAAAATACATAAGTATTTTTATTGATTTTAGATGTAGAAAGGAAGCGGGAGGGAGAGAAAACAAGAAATGGGTGAGCAAGAAATAAGGATTGGTTGCCATCTGCAAAGTTTTTACTGTGGATCTAGCCTCCAACCCAGGCACGTGACCTCACCAGTGCATGGGACTATGCTCAACCAGTTGAGACACATCAGGCAGGACTGTAGCTCACATTAATACAGGGGATCATGGTCAGGTTAGTAATAGTAATAGTAGCTCAGAAGTGACTGTGAACCTGAGAGCTTGCTTGCTTTCTTTTTTTAAAATATATTTTATTAATTTTTACAGAGGAAGGGAGAGGGATAGATAGTTAGAAACATCGATGAGAAAGAAACATCGATCAGCTGCCTTCTGCATACCTCCACTGGGGATGTGCCCGCAACCAAGATACATGCATGCCCTTGACCGAAATCGAACCCGGGACCCTTCAGTCCACAGGCCGACACTCTATCCACTGAGCCAAACCAGTTAGGGCAAGACTTGCTTTCTTGTTGGGGTGACTGTTGGAGGTGGGTGTCACAACACAGCATAGCACCAGAAATTGTCATATACAGTGTCAGGGAGAGAGATCATCGTTTTGCAGTGGCCAAAGCCTTTAAAAGATGAGTGGACCTGAGATTAATTGGAGGCTGAAGAGTATTTCAAACAAGATGAGACTAGGGCTGGTACATAATCTTTTCTAAACTCTCACCAGGATTTTGTTGTGACCCTTGGTGTGGCCTGGCTGTGGGGAGTTGCAGTCAGTCTTGTGGATTAGCTAAGAAGCTTGAGTCATCATCTGTGCAACTCACTCGGTATGGTGCAGAGGGCCATCAGGGCTGGGACTTGAGTGAAAGTTAAGTGAGGGATGTTGGCTCTGACTAGTGAAGGGACATCAAATGCAGCATAACAGGAGGTGGGCTATGGATATCTGAGATCTGATTGTTGTTCCTAATACTTGAGGTTGAAGGAAAAAAAAAATGAAGAGAGACCTGCCTCGCACGACTCAAGGCTCCCTCTATGAGTGTGGACTATCAGAGTCTGGGCAGTGCTTGATCCTGATTCAGTTTGGCAACCATCCTCTGGACATACACATGCTGAGTAATAAGTAAAAGGCCAGGAGAAGAGTATGGGGGCTGGGGTTGTGGAAATGCAGGTTTGAGAGAGGTTTCGGAGAGGGAATGTGAATTCATGGACACATACCCTGACATTGACATAAGAGTGAATGAAGAAAGCATCCATTTCTGGTGGTGCATGGATGATACAAAAAGGTGAATTTTAGGGTAATTTCCTGGAAAGAGAGGTGTGTGGGTGCTACATTCTAGGTTAAGAGCTTAGGTGCCATTTAACTAACAACCTGCCTTATTTTGTTGAGAGTGGCACACTGGTTGATGGGAATGCGATAGCATTCATCAGTGTTACCCAGGCTTGTACATTTCCACTGGCATGAGTAAGGCAGAAGGATCAGAGAGAAATAGGTTAGGCAGGTGGTGAACTAGAATTTTGGAAAAGAAGGTGATTAGGATAAAATTTATCCATGCCATGGCAAATTTGCATTACCTTTTAAGTAGTGCCTCTCGGAATGAAGCTGTGTGTGTGAGTAGTGTTCAAAGAATACGTGCAACAGGTTGTGAAAAGTGATGGCCTCAGCAGCTTGGGATGGGGGTTAAGAGGGTGAATTGTGATGCCATGTTTTTGGTGTCTTTGAGGAACAATTGGAGGGACTGCAGTGCTATTTCCTGAGAAGACCAGTATCAAATCACTGACACTCTCTTTATGGCCAACATCCCTCTCTAATCTATATTTCGATGCCCACTCTTTTGATAAGAGGCAGTGTGGCGTACATGGGAGGTCCAGAGTTCAGGTATCTTCTTTCTGCTCAACTGCCTTAGATGTTGTGGGAAGAAAAATATCAGCAGGAATACAAGAAGACAGTGGTTTTCATGGGATGAAGGCGTGTTATTTCTCTGATGTGAAGGGTGAAAAGAGCAGATGGGTGTGGAGGGGGGGAGTATGGCAGGCTTACAATCTTAGGAGTGAATCTGATCATGGGCTGTACTGTCCCCATTATGACAGGATGTGAACTTTGAGGACGTGGCCATTGCCTTCTCTCAGGAGGAGTGGGGGCTCCTTGATGAGGCTCAGAGACTTCTGTACTGCGATGTGATGCTGGAAGTGTTTGCACTTGTGTCATCTGTAGGTAAGACTTTCACATTCTCCCAGTTTCCTGAGGTGATGACCTCTCTTCCTTTATTCCTCAGCCATAGCTTGCTTTCTCCTACAAGTGAGAACATGGCCTCTGCTAATTTCCCCCACTGCCTTGTCAAAGGTGCTGTGGCTGCCAGGGATGAGCTAGATGGGGAGCCCTGAGCAAAGGACTCCACGAACATCCCCAACACCCGTAACCTCAAAAAGTACAGGAAGTGTTAGGGAGTCAGGAGTCTTGCAGTGAGCTTAATGGGTCCCAGCTTGCACTTTCTCTTCATGGGAGGCTGTCAGTGTCCATATGCATGGCTTCAACTTCTGCACTCTTTCTCTAGGTAAGGGTTCTTAGTGGCAGCCTGTGCCATGTTATGCACTTTACCTACATTAATCATGGGCTGTTCTTGTAAGACCCTCATTCAGATGTTCGTAATGTTTTCTTCCCTGAATACTATAACAAGCTGTGTTGCTCTGGCCCAGTACTGACCGCTCACCTCTTCATCAGCTGTTCCTCTGCACTGCTGTCTCTACAGTATTCTGCAACATTGACTTACACATATGTAATGAGGTGCACATGTGTGCTAAGTAGTCCTAGAAACCAGCTACTCCTTTATTGAATTTTACTTGGAGTAAGGCAGAACCAACATCTTGCACAGCTCACTCCTGTCTCCAGCAGACAAGCCCTGCTGAATGCTGTTAGTTGAAGTATTAGCTGGAGATCCACATTCAAATCCACGTGGTGCTTGCCATGTTTGTGTCTTATTTCTGGTGAGGCCTCCCTGTGTTGTGATCTTCATTAGCCCAGAAAGTCACAAGAGCCTCTTAGTAATCCTTCCTGCACATCTCTTATTTCCAGACAATTGCATGGAACCAACGTGTGATGCGTAACACACTTTAGCAATGGGACTTCCCTGTCACACAGTCAACATTTTTTCCTCACCATTTCTCACTTTTCAGGTTGTTGGCATAAAATGGAAGATGAGGAGGCCTGTTTTGATCACAGTGTATCTATACGAGGAGAGTCACAAGCAAGGGCATCTATGACAGCTTCAGCCATCCAGAAGACCTTTTTGTGTAAGCGATGTTTGTCTGTGTTACAATATATTTTGTACCTGACTGGGTCACATGTATTAGACTTTGAGCAGAAAGCCTTCTGTAGTGTCGCATGTCTTAGAGACTTCTATTTCAGTGCAAACCCTCAACAGCAACAGTGGAATGAATGTGCAGAGGAGCCCTGGAAACAAGCTATGGACAGGGCATCCTTTGTGAACAGGTCTAGCTTCTACTTCTCCGCAGTGCCTTCAACCAACAGGGAGGTTGGAGAAGACTTATGTTACAATTCAGAGCTTCCCCAGCACCAGGCCACTCTCAACACCAAGGAGCTACACTGTGGCAGTGAGAGTTCACAGGAGTTTCTTGATGGAAAAAGTCATCACCAGTGGGGTGAATGTGAAAATGCTGCTAGTCACAATCTGAAAGTTGTTCAATGTCAGGGTGCATTTTCTGGAGAAGTGATTTATGAGTGTAACAAATGTAAAAAAGTTTTTAGACGAATCTTTAACCACGTTGGACAGAAGAGAGTTCATCCTAGAGAACAGCCGTATGAGTGTAGTGAATGTGGGGTTTCCTTTCGTGTAAGAGCTCACCTCGCTGTACACCTCAGAGTTCACACTGGAGAGAAGCCATATGAGAGTACTGAATGTGGGAAGTCTTTTCTCCAAAAGTCTAACCTTATTGAACATCTGAAAGTTCACAGTGGAGAGAAGTCATATGAGTGCAGTGAATGTAAGATGTCCTTTCGTGAAAGATCTCACCTCACTACACACCTCAGAGTTCACTGTGGAGAGAAACCATATGAGTGTACTGAATGTGGGAAGTCTTTTAGCCAAAAATCTAGCATTATTCAACATGTGAAATTTCACACTGGAGAGAAGCCATATGAGTGTACTGAATGTGGGAAGTGCTTCACTCTAAGAACTACACTCATTAGACACCAGAGAGTTCACACCGGAGAGAAGCCATATGTGTGTACTGAATGTGGGAAGTCTTTTAGCCAAAGATTTAACCTTATTGTACATCTGACGGTTCACAGTGGAGAGAAGCCATATGAGTGTACTGCATGTGGGAAGTCTTTTAGCCAAAAATCTAACCTTATTAAACATCTGAGTGTTCACACTGGAGAGAAGCCTTATGAGTGTACCGAATGTGGGAAATCTTTTCGTGAAAAATCTAAGCTTATTATACATCTTAAAGTTCACAGTGGAGAGAAGTCATATGAGTGTAGTGAATGTGGGAAATCTTTTAGCCAAAAATCTAACCTAATTGGACATCTGAAAGTTCACAGTGGAGAGAAGCCGTATGAGTGTACTGAATGTGGAAAGTCCTTCGGTGAAAGAAGTACTCTCATTAGACACCAGAGAGTTCACACCGGAGAGAAGCCTTTTGCGTGTACTGAATGTGGGAAGTTTTTCAGTGAAAGAAGTACACTCATTAAACACTGGAGAGTTCACACTGGAGAGAAGCCATATGAGTGTACTGAATGTGGAAAGTCCTTCAGTGAAAGAAGTACACTCATTAGACACCAGAGAGTTCACATTGGAGAGAAGCCATATGAGTGTACTGATGTGGGAAGTCCTTCAATGAAAGAAGTACACTCATTAGACACCAGAGAGTTCACATTGGACAGAAGCCATATGAGTGTACTGAATGTGGGAAGTCCTTCAATGAAAGAAGTACACTCATTAAACACCATAGAGTTCACACTGGAGAGAAGTCATATGAATGTACTGAATGTGGGAAGTCTTTTCGCCAAAAATGTAGTCTTATTAAACATCTGAGAGTTCACCTTGGACAGAAGTGTTAAATGTGTAGGGAATGTTTTATTTTATCAGAATAAAAACATTGAAAGTGACTCTTTGGGACCTATTTTCCTGAATTTAAATCCTTTTAATGGGACATACACTGTACTAGATTCCTCATGTTTCCAACACAACTGAGGCTTAAAGGAGGTGCATTGCACTTGGTAACATGCCCAGATCTACTACTGGATTGATTTGTGGCTGAGGAGATTTCCCCTCTACCACCTGGCTCACCTGAAGACTGTGTATCAGTCCCAACCCCTGTGTGTTCAGGGGACATGTATTCTGTCTTCTCACTTGTACTGGAGAACATTATGATTATTCCAGGTCTTGGCAGGATCTTCATTCCTTTCTTCCTGATGAGGTAATGCACCTGACCCATGGTACATCAGGGGCACCCATGCTCAGCTAAGAAGTGCTGCCTCTGTCAGGGACATGTGGTTCTCACATTATGCTGTGATGAATTGTTCCAAGTTCTGATTCACCAACCTGTGAACCGTTTGCTGTCCTCTGTCTGGTTTGTGATCTTTTAGTAAAGATGTTTTTCCTTTAGTGCCTTCCATTTTCTTGGTTATATTCATTTCCAGGGATGATTGTCAAGCACACTTGTGATCTTTCTTCATAGAGTTAATAGATATTGTGTGAATCCCAACCTTTAGGATGGAAAGCATAATGCCAGTAAATCACTGTTTCACCAATTTTGGCTTATAGTGAGTGCATTGCTGCTCACAGTCTTGAAAGACTACATGACTTTGTGGTTCTAATTTGCAGGTTTGACCCAGCCCATATGGGGATGTAGGAGGCATCTAATTTTTCTTCTTTCTCACATTGATATCTCTCTCAATCTCTCTCTTTCTCTCCCCCTTCACTTGCACTCTCTCAAAATATCCTCAGATGAGGATCACCAAAAAAATCCAATCATTCACCCTGGTGCCCTGAGATGTGGCCTCCGCCTGCACAGCCCACCGTTGCTCACTCTTGCCTGCCTTTTCCTGGGATGTTCCCACTGCAGCTGGGCTCACTGTGCCCTTCCCAGTGTTTGACAGAAGGCCCTGGGAGGGATTTGGGTTCTGTGTCTGCCTGATATGTGCTTTTTCACTTTAGGGATTATTTTTCATTTTAATTTTATTAAAAGTAAAGCCCCCCTCTTGCGTGTCCCATCACCCAGCCAGTCCTGGAGGTAGCATGGGTTTTCCAGGATATGGTGCTGTGTATTTTCAATGGTGAGAACATTCTGCAATATAAGCATTTCCAGAAGGAGAGGCTTGGTCTCCATATGATTCCACATTTGGAGGATGAGTTGTGGTTGGTGTGCCCCTCCTTACATTTTGCCTGTGCATGGAAGACCTGAAATAAGGGCATAGTTCCTGGATTCTGGGGAATAGTGTGCTGCTGGGGTGTGTGGTTGAGGGGCAGAGAAATTGTGTGCCTGTGAACGTGTTTCTGCCAGCTCATGGGCCAGGTTCCTTGAGGGGTGGCCTGAGGAAAGCCTGTAGGGTGTGAACTTGAATCAGGCTGGATGGAGGCTCAGCAGCCATGGGTGGGCATAAGGGACACATATGAATACTGAGGGTGTGGATACTGTTGGGCCCAACTATTTTAGACACCCCAAATACAGAGTCCCCTGTCCTTGGGAACTGGCATCTAGTGGAGGACAGTCCACAGAGAATGAACTGGGATGCCTGTGACAGGTGTCAGCTGTGGGGGAGGTTAAACCAGCATTGGTCAGTGGGGTATTCACTGAGGAAGTCTTGGAAGGGGTTGCAGGCCCCAGGTGGGAGCCTGCCCTGTGCATTTGTGAGCTGTAGGGAGGTCACTGGCTGGTTTTAAAAGCAAGAATCAGAAAGTGGTAAAAAATAAAAAGGAAATAAATAGTGGCTGAATAGGCAGATGTATTGTACATCTCCTCCTGATCCAGACTGGAAATACATCTAAATCAAAGAACAGCCACTTGTTATTAACAAATTTCATGCAGTTGAGCAGACAATTTACAGTAAGGAAGGATGCCCAGGGAATGGCAAGAACTGGGAAGTGGTCTTGACAGACACAGAATGAGGTGCTGTGAAAACTGACCCCACAGAAATACAGAGGACTGTAAGAAAATACTATGAAGGACATTATTCCAACAAATGGGACACCCTGGACAAAAGGCCCATATTCTTAGAAAGAGACAGCCTTCCATAACTCATTCAGGAAGAGTCAGGAAACCGGAAAGGACCAATATCTCCTGATGAAATTGAATCAGTAATTAAAACAAAACAAAAAACTCCCAACTTATAAAAGGTCTGGTCCAGATAGCTTACCAAAACAGTTTTACCAAACATTCAAAGAACAACTAACAACTCTGCCCCTCACACCATTCCAACAAGTCCAAGAGGATACAGCATTTCCAAGCTCATTTTACAAAGCCGGCATTATCCTAATTGCAAAACCAGATAAGGACACAGCAAAGAAAAAGACCTACAGGCCCTAACTGGTTTGGCTCAGTGGATAGAGCTTTGGCCTGCTGACTGAAAGGTCCAGGTTCGATTC
>PVJC01050001.1:0-11958 GCA_004026665.1 Murina feae
CTCTATGTTGATGATTAAATGGAACAATTAATGTGTAGTCTTAACTGTTCTTTGTTATTTGAGTAAGTTTTTTGTATAAAATTTTCCCCCTCTTTATTTATAGACTATGGACCTATAAAATTGTGCACTTGGGAGGTCCCTCAGCCCGGCCTGTGCCCTCCTGAGTCTGGGACCCCTCTGGGGATGTCCACCTGCTGGCGTGCTTGGTCAGCCTGGGTGAGGGGTGATGGCTGTTTGCAGGCTGGCCAAGCCCCCCAGTGTGGACCCTCAATCCATTGGGGTGTGGCCAGCCTGGGTGACGGGCTGAGGGCCGTTTTCAGGCTACCCACAGACCCTTCAGGTTTTGGGTCTCTACTGGAGTACCTGGATAGCCTGGGTGAGGGGCTGATGGCTGTTTGCAGGCTGGCAAAGCCCCCCAGTGTGGTCCCTCACCCCACTGGGGTGTGGCCAGCCTGGGTGCGGGTCTGAGGGCCATTTTCAGGCTTTCAGGCTGCCCACAGCTCCCATTGACCCAATGTCCCAGCAAGGCTGGCTGGAAGCAGGTTTCTGGGGGTTATTTATCTTCTATAATTGAAACTGTTTCTTTAAGCCGAGGCCTAGGCAGGTAACAAAGTCTCCTGTTGGCTTCAGCTCTGTGGCTTCTATAATTGAAAGAATGTTGCCTCAGTTAGAGGACCAGCAGGCGTAGGCAGGCAGTTTCCTCCATCGCTGGTGCAATGGAAGCCTGCTGTTTGCTTCAGCTCCAAGGCTTCTCTAATCAAAACAATATTGCAGCTATGTTGTTGCCTTGAGCACAGAGAGGCCCAGCCGGCCGGCAGACAGTTTACTCATGGTGCAAAGGAAGCCTGCTGTTTACTCTAGCTCTGTGACTGCCAGCCTCCATCTTGGCTGGGTTAATTTGCATACAGCTGCTCTGATTGGTTAGTGGGCGTGGCTTAGGCATCCCGAAGAAACAGTCAATTTTAATATTACTCTTTTATTAGATTAGATAGCCACTGTAATCATTCCTATCTTGCTGACTACTGGCTTTTTAGGATATATTATATTTTAAATCTATGGTTTCATATTAAAACTGTGTTTGCTTGCACAATTTCTCTGACATTGAGATACTAAGGCTATTATCCCAAAATCATTACTTTAATTATTTTTATGTGATGTTCCAGATAACTAAGTTTAAAATACAGATAATAGGCAACAGTACTGGAAAGACTCCAACAGAACTCAGGTCTTTTGAAAACATCATTTCCATTCTTAATTATTTTAGTGGCTTTCTGTGAGAGTTAAATTTGAACTTAAGGTGTTTTAAGGCTCCTAACAATATTTGGCCAAAATACCTTTTTTTTCTCTCTCTCTCCTTCTTATCTTTCCTTGGACCCTTTGACTTTTCTCTGCATGCTCTTTGCTGGTGTTCTCATCACTCCAGGGTTGAAATAACAGTTATCTTTGATTTACTCCTCCTTTAATCCTATATGCCATCAGTAGACAAATGTCTTTGAGAATGCCTCTCCAACACCTGTCATATGTAATGATTCATCATCTTCTTTCGAATCTGTTAATAAAGTGCTGAACTGTCTCCTGCTTTAGGTCTCCACCACCATCCTACCCAATATTACAAGAATATCTTCCTAAATACTTCCTAAAGGACATTTGAATTATGATATTCTTGCACTCCCTTATCCCCTACCACAAAACCTATGGAAAGAAAGAAGAAAAGGGAGAAAGAGAAATGAATGGAGTGGAAGAGGAAAGGAGGGAGTGGAGAGGGATAGAAAGGAGGAAAAGAAGGGAATGAGAGGGAGGGGAGGGGAGAAGGAAGGTGTAAAGTCTAGACTTTCAACTTCAAACTCACCTTCTGGTCCAAAGCAGCCTTTTCTTTATCAATACTCCATCATGTACCAAATGATAAGTTCCACCTACATGTCTTTGTTTACACTGTCCTCTCCATCTAATATACTTGCTCCTCACCTCTTGCCTAATGAGATTCTATCATTCAAGGACAACTCAAATTGATGGAGCTAATCCTCATTCTATAAACTGGAAGTGATTTTTTTCACTGAACCCCATAACACTATTTGGATCATTTTGCATATCATCATAAGTAAATAATGAATATACAAATGTTAGCACATATTTCAGTTGTTCTGCTGAATTATTAGCTCCTTGAAGGTGGAGATTATTTTATTTATATCATGATGCTTAACCAAGCACACTTAACATTCTTATATATATAAAGGTAAATTTATTTGAGATCATCTCAGATAATGAACTGAGAACTTATAAATCTGATGAAGTTTAACCTCTACACAGTAGCCAGGTTTGAAAGTTCTACATTTAATATAGCAATGTTACAACTGTTCTAAGATTTGTAAATAATCTGAAGTCAATATTTTTTTGGTGGGAATATATCTTATATAATGCAGTGCCTGGAATACAGTAGATCTACAAATAATTGTTAAATGACAAAATGAACAAAAGGACATTTTTGGCTTATCTCTCTTGAGTTGTGTCTCTAACAAGTGTGTTTAGTGATGGCAAATGTTCATTTTTTGATGGCGCCTTTCCCTTTTTGAAAATAGCCAACAACTGTGAGGCAAACTTGGTGCACAATATTAGCAATCGAGCCAATATGTTTTGACCAAAGGAATGAGAAATTATAGAGTGGAAAGATGGATTTTTATGCCAACTCTGTTTTAACTAGCATGTCAAACATAGTATTTATTTAGTCATAACTCACATTGATTCTACCAGAAACATATTTAGAAATAGACTGTCTCTTTTGTTGCCAATTTTGTATGTTGCTGATTGCTATTTCAATAATGCCATATAAAAACTTACTCTTTTGCCTACCCCTTCAATGTTACCTGTCAATACCTGAACTCAAAATTAAGTAATAAACTGTATTACATATTTAAATCACAGTACATATGAAGTCGGGATTGAGCACCATAGCTCAGTAGGCTCTATGAAAGCATGGACTCTTCAAGTGGGAGCAGTGTGCATATGATTCCATTGAAAGTGTGATAAACACTTTTCTTCATATAGTTTTATGTACAATCAGAGAAAACATGACAAACTGAACCACTCACAAGATTCATAATAGCAATTTTGAAAAGATATCTTTCTTCTTTGCCAAACAAAATATGGGACAAATTACTAAAGATCTATCTGTAGAGAAGTTAAATTCTAGATTACCCTAGGAAAAGAGCAAGCCTAGTGAATTTCAGATGCATCAGATAGTTAGGATGGTTTATATATAGCCTTGTCTGCAAGGAGGGTGATACAGTAAGTTCCCTGTCCAATTAATAAACAGAGATTTTTCCCTTTCAATTTGTTATGATTGTGGTATTCTAAAATGATCACAAGAAGCAGAAAAACTTGTGCATAACCTGGAGGATATTTGTTTTACCCCAAAGTACCCAGTGTTTTACAATATCGTCAGATCATTAGCTCCACACGGCAGAATGCACGCCTTGTTATTTTCTTTCAATCTATGCCACAATTTTTGACACAGTTTCTAACATGTAGTTGGTATCAAATTCCACTTGCTGAAATGAACATATTAACTTTAAAATATTGGAGTGAGAGGTATATTTTAATTTGGCAACACTAAAATAATAGATGATAGAATTTCAATGCTGCTCCTCTTCATAGTCCAGCATCCCTAAAGAGTGTTCCAGCCCTAACCAGTTTGGCTCAGTGGATAGAGCATCGGCCTGTGAACTGAAAAGTCCCAGGTTCGATTCTGGTCAAGGGCATGTACCTTGGTTGCGGGCACAACCCCAATAGGGAGCGTGCAGGAGGCAGCTGATTGATGTTTCTCTCATCGATGTTTCTAACTCTCTATTCCTCTCCCTTCCTCTCTGTAAAAAATCAATAAAATGTATTTTTAAAAAAAGAGTGTTCCATAGAACACTTTATACCAATTCCTTAAAAAAGGCTCTGCATTCAAACAAACTACAGAATGTGTGTATATCTTAGCTATCTATAGTATTGACCCCAAAATATCACTAAACTGTCCAAAAATGAAAAAATCTCTTATTTTCTAATCCAAGCCCTACAAAAAAAAAATGTAATGATGGAAAATCTTTTACAAAAAATTCTTATTAGCATTTTACATACATTCTGTAGCACTAGTTTGGAAGAGGCCACCTTAACTAAACATCCATTTCTGAAATACTAAGGAGGCTATTTAATCTAGCCTTACATAGCTTAGCAGAATCTGAAGAGATATAAAGAATTGATGGCTTGTGATTGGCCAAGCACAAGCTTGTGGTGTCAAAGTATTCTCCTTCGAGGACTCCCAATGACCAAATCCTTCTGGCTTGGCTGCTCTATGGTGGAAATCACCTCACAGATTGCTGTGCTGCGTCGAGGCAGTTCTGTCTCTCTTCTCCTGCTACAGTTAGGATGGCGTGTTGGCTCCTTTCCACATTCTGCTTCCATTCACAGATGAGCGTGAGAGAGATTTTTGGAAATAGAGGCCTTTATGTCTGCCGTGAACAAGGTCAATTCAGTGTGGCAGCTGCGAGCTGGTGACACAGACTTATATTGACACAGCCCACTTTTTTGCTGCAGAATCACAAAGTGAAAGCACCCGGGGCTCTGCTGCCGTTTTCAATAAGATACGAATTTTTCCCTTCCTTGTATTAGGCAGAGATCTGTCATCCTGACTTGTACACTAAATGGTCCATTCTGACTGCCTTGTTTGTGTCCAATACCAGCCAGAATCCAGAAACATGTGTTAACACTCAGCCTGTTTGGGGGCTGGTTGGAAGGGCCTGAGGCAAGACTCCCTGATGCCTGCTGGAGGCTAGTCAATAATCATTAGCCCTTCAAGTGGTGGATGCCCAACCTAAACTGTATTTATTTATTTAAAAAAAAAAATCTTTACTTTAAGCCATAGGGAAAGGCATTTTAAAGAATGCAGTTTCCCAGCAGTTACTAGATTGGAATAAAGACACAGTTACAACCGAGTGGGAGGTTGACAAAGGGGGCGCTCTTCTCAACGGAAATAACAGGAAGTCATCAAAGTAAATTAATTAGGCTGTGTCCTACAGTACTACTTAGAATCCTGCAGTTATTTTTTATAGCAAACATTTCAAAGTTCATCACTCAGGCAAAAAAAAAAAAAAAAAGAAGAAAAAGAAGAAGAAGAAAAAAGAGAGAGTGATTTCTTTGCAAAGCAGAATCTCCAGCATGGTGGCAAAATAATGCATCAAGCTCTTATTACAAAGCACTGCATCAGTCAACTCAGCACATCTAATCTAATAAAAGAGTAATATGCAAATTAACCATCACTCCGAGACACCTAAGCCACGCCCACCAGTCAAGCCACACCCACCAGCCAATCAGAGCAGCTGTATGCAAATTAACCAAGCCAAGATGGCAGCCAGCAACCATGGAGCTAGAGCAAACAGGAGGCTTTGGTTGTACCAGCGATGGAGTTGAAACTGCCTGCCTAGGCCAGCCGGGCCTCTGCTTAAGGCAACAAAGTTTCAATTATAGAAGATAAATAAACCGCAGAAACCTGATTCCAGCCAGCCTCGCTGGGTCGTTGGGTCAATGGGAGCTGTGGGCAGCCTGAAACGGCCCTCAGCCCTTCACCCAGGCTGGCCAGGCACTCCTGCAAGTGGACATCCCCCTAGGGACCCCAGACTGCAAGAGAGTACAGGCCGGGCTGAAGGAACCCACTGAGTGCACAAATTTTTGTGCACCAGGCCCTTAGTCTTATATAATAAAAGACTAATATGCAAATTGTCCTATCAACTGGGAGTTCAAACAGGAGTTCAACCAGGAGTTTGACCAGGAGGCAGGGCCTGCCAGCCAAACGCCCATTGCCCCTCCCTCTGGCTGGCCCCCCTTCTGATTGGCCCTCTACTCTGATCTGGAGCAGGGTCAGGCAGCCAACTGCCCATGTCCTCTCTCTTTGGCCAGCCCAGCCCAATTGGCCCAAATCGGAGCAGGCCAGCCAGACCCCACCCATGCACAAATTTGTGCACCAGGCCTCTAGTTAAATATAATCAGTGAATTCTTAGTGTTTTCACTCTGAAAGAGACAAACTGAGGACACTGAAATTAATACAAGGATATAGAAACACAACTTTTTAAACACTGGCTAGGTTAAATAAGGTTTCTTTTATACGGCACAAATGTTTCTTTATTTCAGTAGTAGAAGGTAAAAAATAGCTATTGTATACAGAGTTTATTAGATAAGAAATAGTGTTTACATTTGTGTTTTTTCCTCCTTTGAAAATCAATCTCTCTCCAGATTCTAATGTCACAACCTACATTGCGCCCTCTATGACTCAGAAAAGTCATCAAGTGAGTTGTGGAGCACATGCACATGCATTCATCCTTTAATTAAACAAAAATCTTATAACTCTCTACATTGAACCCAGCTCTTTGCTAGAAATGTATTTAAAGACCATCACTTCCAGCCAAGAAACACAATCAGCCATGCAGCTACTGGAGTAAATTTCCCAGAGTCAACAATAATAGAAATCTCAAATCTATACCCATTAATCTGTTGACTTTTATTTAGATAATTTATTTATAATATCAGCATCAATTTTAAACCCCAGAGTATAAATGATCATTCATTTCTCCTGATCTGTCTTTTAGGTCCTTACTCAGATGACATTTCCACTTCAAGCTTTGCCTAAGAAGCATTCCCTAAAGAACTGAGCCTCTCCTTGGACAGGAGTTGAGAGAAGACAACTAGATGGAAATAAGGCTAAGATGACGAAATAAAAAGATCCATGGGTGAGGCTACAAGTAGTCAGGATGGGGAAGAAAGAGTCAGGACTACCAATGGGCTAAAGCAGGGTAGAGCCAAGCGTCATCCAAAATACAGAACCTTGGAAAAGAGCCACAATACATCCAACCAGAGCCCACCTGAAGCTCCCATCCAAAAGGCAAGAAGTGGAAGAGAGCTGCAATACAAGACAGAAACAAGGGCTTTCTGAACAAGGGGATGGGACTTGAGAGATAAGGAAAAGAGCAGACCACAAATAGACTCACTATTACTTTGGAGAGAAGTTCTAACTTCCTTCTGGTAGTGACACAACATTACTAAGAATACTGAATTGTGAAAAATAAAGAAGGCTATGTCAGAAATAGAGGTAGCATTAAAGGCATATAAAATAAGCACAAAATTTGGATTTGAATATTATGTCCAATTACCACCAAATACTACTTATGCTACTTTAGGGAAATGGCCTAATTTCTCTCGTGGTGTTATGTGGAAAATAATTATAATACACCTTTCATCACTGCCTATGATAGGATTAAATAAAACAATGCATGTAATGTGCAAAACCCAGTGATTAAGATATAGGCATGCAGTAAATTGTTACCTGATATTGTCAATATTATTAATTTTATACTAACAATATTGTACAAAAGTTTTTATTTCCTACAGAGAGCTGTGGCAAAGTGAGAAAAAAATTATTTTAAGTCCATAGTCTATATCCTACAAATCCTGAAACACCAATCAGAAAGAATATATACATCCTTATGTTCGTAACAGTGTTATTTATAACAGCTAAGATCTGGAAAGAGCCCAAGTATGCATTGGTAGATAAATGGATAAAAAAGCTGTGGTACATTTATGCAATGGAATACAATAAGACTGTAAAAAAGAAGGCTATCTTACTTCTAGGAATATATCCCAAGAAAACAGAAATACCAATCAGAAAGGATACATACACCCCTATGTTCATAGCGGCACAATTTACAATAGCTAAGATTTGGAAACAGCCTAAGTGCCCATCAGCAGATGAGTGGATTAGAAAGCTATGGTACATCTACACAATGGAATACTATGCTGCTGTAAAAAAGAAGGAATTCTTGCCATTTACAACAGCATGGATGGACCTGGAGAGCATTATGCTAAACAAAATAAGCCAGTCAGAGAAAGATAAATATTACATGATCTCACTCATTTGTGGAATATAATGAAAAACATAAACCGATGAACAAAATTAGAACCAGAGTCATAGAAGCATCAAACAGACTGTCCAACCTATGAGGGAAGGCAGGGGGTGAGGAGATAAAAAATATAAACCAAAGGACTTATATGAATGCATATTAGCATAACCAATGGACACAGTGAGGGGGTTGAGGACATGTGCTGGGAGGTGAGGGCTGTTGGGGAGAGGTCAATGGGGGGGAAAGGAGATTTATGTAATACTTTAAATAATAAATAATTTAAATTTTTTTAAAAAAAGAGGCTTACCCTTTGAGACAGCATGGAGGGACCTGGAGAATATTATGATAAATGAAATAAGCCAGTGAGAGAAAGATAAATATCACATGATCTCACTTACATGTGGAATCTAATAAAAAAATTAATTGATAAACAAAATAGGTCCAGAGACATGGAATCACAGAACAGACTGATGAATCACAGAGGGAAGGAGGGGGGCAGGAAGAGATTAACCAAAAAACTAATATGCATATATGCATAATCCATGGACACAGACAATAGTGAAGTAAAGTCCTGGGGTGGAGTGGGAGCTAGATGGAGAAGTATAATGAGGGAAAACAGGGGACATCTGTAATACTATCAATAATAAAGATCATTTTTTAAAGTCCACAGTCAAGTCAGAGTGGCATAGCTTAGAATTTCATTTACTTGCATTTTCTTTCCTCTCATAAGTTGTAAAAATATGTAATGACTAAAGGCCTGGTGCACAAAATTAGTGCATGGTTAAGGTCCCTAGGCCTGGCCGGTGATCACAGCCTATCTGTGGGGTCACTGGTGATCGGGGGTCCCCATTGGCACTCACCTTGGTTGGCCTGGTGCCACCCACGTGCCAGGCCCGCCACCACTGCCAGTCAAGGGGCAATTGGTGGGGTGATTGGGGGGCCCCCACTGGCACCCACCTTGGGTGGCCTGGGGCCTGCAGGCTGGGCGCAGCTCCTGCATTGAGCATCTGCCCCCTGGTGGGTCAGTGCGTGTCATAGCAACCAGTCATTCCACCAGTCATTCCACTGCTCGGTCGATTTGCCTATTAGGCTTTTATTATATAGCACAGTCAAGACCAATATAGTTTGGACACACATATATGTGGGAAAACATAATAGGGGAAATCAGAGAACATACTATGCAGTGCATTGGGAAGAAGTGGGAACTTCCCCCCTGGATCCTAAGCTCATGATAAAAAAAAAAAAAAAAAAAAAAAGGCCAAACTATCCAGAATCTACCAGCCCATAACACTGCCTCATTTCAATGCAATTGTCATTGTATTTGCTGGACTCTTATAGCTAAATCTGACATATGAAGGAAACATGATGGAGAAATAGACTAAAACCTGTGCTCTGATTCAATTCTGGGCAGAAATTCCACTTTTCTTGATTAGCATCACAGGATTTTATATTCCAGGTCTTATTTTCCTTACTCAGGTGTGCTTTAAAATGCATTATAATCAGTCATGAATGATAGTTATTTGTCTTCCTTTTTCTAGCAGAGATATTTCCATAAAGTGTTAAGTCATTCTTTACTGAATGAATTGATAAATGTATAAATGAGTGGGGGAGCTTGTAGATAGCAGGATTCACCTCTTATACTTTTTTATATCACCTTAAATATGGAATCAGTAAAAAATGTGTGAAAAATACTAATTTCAATTGCATGATGATTGAATCACTGCTTGTTTTGCTTTCTGGCATTGTAATTTGATTTGATTTCAAAGATTCCTATAATGAGGTTCAACATTTTCATCACTACACACTGAGTTCCTCCTCCAAACATATTTGGATTGATTATGGTTTTTTCTTATTTTGGTGGTGACAAACTCCAGTATATCAGCAAAGTATAATTAAAAACTATTTGTTTCATAAACTATTATATAATTTTCAAACCAATCAGTGTTTCTAAGTTTGAATGAACAGCTCTTCTGCAATCCTAAAATATGACTTTTTTAAGCTCATTATGAACACACACACACACACACACACACACACACACACACACACACACACATACCACTACCTGAACTATGGAGCAAGAAGTCGTAACCTTAAATCGACCTGGGCCAGTTAGAGTGCTGATAATATAGATGTGTTTTGTTGTTGTGCTCTCTCGTGAAGTTTTAGGAAAAATGAACTTGCAGCACATTTGTAAGTCAGCATTATTTTCTCAGATTACAATTGCTTTCTCCAAAGGTCAGAATGGGATTGCTAACAGAATAGGGAAAAGCAATCTAGGCACTGAGGGAAACCCTCTCTCATGGACACCACCCAGAAGCCCTGCTGTGGACAAACTCAACTGAAAGCTGCAGGATCAGTTTGGAAAAAATTCCTTCCCAAAACTTTCTAGAAGTCAGGATGTGGAAAGAGATAAAAGTATTTTTTTTAAAAGATTTTGCAATTATATCAAAACATAGAGCAATGTTTCTATTTAGAGAGAAGAGGGGTTCTTTTAGTTTATAAAATAAATTTTCAAATGCAATATGATGATTAAATTAGAATTAGCGGGAAAGCAATAAAAGTAGAGCCACAAAGGCAAAGTTAATGCTTAAGTAGCACCCAGTCGTCCATGAGACTGCTGAGTGTGAAGTGGAGGTTGAGGAAAAGGGGACAATGAGTGCCTTCAAGATGACAGCGGAGAAGTCTCGTGGACAATGAGTAAAAGCAGGCTTGTATGAGTGAAAGTTTTGTTCAGACGCTGAAGGACTAGGAAGGCTTGTCCGGGTTTTCTATATCTAAACTAATAAAAGCGAAATAGTAAAATTAACCGTTTCTCCGAGTCGGGGTAAGCCACACCCGCCAGCCAATCAGAGTGGCTGCATGCTAATTAGCCCAGCCAACATGGAGGCCGCCACTCACGGACCTGAGTAAACAGCAGCTTCCATTGCCGCAGGAGCGAAAGTGAAACTGCGCCCGCTCCGCTTAAACTGGCTCTAGCAAAACACAGATTTGCAACATAATAACAATCATAGCATCCTCAGGAGCTGAAGGAAACAGCAGCCGGGGCCTCACCACTAAGTAATACTGTGTCATTATAGACGCTGCGAGGTGAGGTGAAGCAGAGAGGAGGCTTTAGTTAGAAGGCCGCCTTAAAGGAACAGTGTATCAATTATAGAAGATAAACAAATCCCAGAAACCTGTGTCCAGCCAGCCTTGCTGGGACATTGGGTCAGTGGGAGCTGTGGGCAGCCTTAAAGCCTGAAAGCGCCAATCAGCCCATCACCCACGCTGGCCACAACCCAATGGGGTGAGGGACATTCCTGGGGGGTTTGGCCAGTCTGCACACAGCCATCAGCCCCTCACCCAGGCTGGTCAGGCACGCCAGCAGGTGGACATCGCCAGAGGGGTCCCAGACTGCGAGAGGCCACAGGCCAGGCTGAGGGACCTCTGGAGTGCACAGAGTGGCTGCAGGGCAGAATAGCGCAGGACCCAGGACCAGTGAGTGGGAAAGAGAAAGCAGGGTTGGCGGCCTGCTTGGCGGCTGCCCATGCCCCACAAAGGGCCTGGGGAGCAGGAAAGAGGTGGTGGGGGCCAGAGGCCTGCTTGGCAGCTGCCCAGGCCCTTTGTGGGGCACCGGGGAGCGAGAAAGAGGCGGTGGGGGCCGGAGGCCTGCTTGCCGGCTGCCCAGGCCCTTTGAGGGGCATCGGGGAGCGGGAAAGAGGTAGCAGGAGGTCTCGGCCTGCTTGGCGGCTGCCCAGGCCTCTTGTAGGGCATCGGGGAGTGGAAAAGAGGCAGCGGGGGTCGGGGGCCTGCTTGGTGGCTTCCCAGGCTCTTTGGGGGACACTGGGGAGCGGGAAAGCAAGCTCTTGGGGGCTGGGGGCCTGCTTGGCGGCTCCCCAGGTCCCTTCTGGGGATCGGGGAGAAGGAAAAGGCTGGCCTGACCATGAGGTGTGGTTTTCCCTGCTTTCTGGTGGCTGGAGGAAGATGGGCAGTAGGCAAGCTTGGGAGGCAGGCAGCACCCAGCCCTGGCCACAGCTCAAAAAAAAAA